>VZRS01012522.1:175544-214042 GCA_013398055.1 Ifrita kowaldi
AAAAAAAAAAAAAAAGTATAAAGTGCTATAAAACATGCCTTGTTTCAAGAGAGAACTATGGAAATAGAACAAGATTCACAAGTAATTCATCTCAGGCTGCGGACTGGTGTGTATGACTCTGCAGCAAGAACATTAATATCTGTTAAATTCTCCAAATTAGCTTAAACATTCCAGAGAAAGGATGTAATTCTCAGTTGTATAGGGAAGGAATTCACCCTTCCCCCAGTCTTTCTGCTTCTCAGGGAGTTGAGAGAAATGCTAACATCAAGTCAACCTATTTTTGTTCTCCCCTTTAGTAATGGGGTCCAGATTGGTGGTGAGTGAAAGCCGGTCCTGTCGGAGGAGTTCTGTGTGATGGGTCAGGAAGGGCTGATGCCAGGGGTGGTGGTGCTGGGTGTCCAGCCCAGGCTGGCAGCTCCCTCCCAGGCTGCACAGAGCTCCGAGTCTCAGGGCTCAGGAGGTTCTGTGGGCACTGCTCACCTCGCACCGAGGCACAGCTTGTGAGCTGCTTGTGCTGCAGGGAGAGAGACGCGGGACTGCGCTGAGCAGGTCTTTGCTCTGTCGTGACTCCTTTTCTTCACATTTATTAATCAGGGTACTGCCAGCCTTAATTAGGGAATTACAAATTCTTGGGGAAGATTTTAGCTTGTTTGGACCAAGGGGCTGTTGGAAGATGAAGCAAGAGGACAGATTCGTGTCCGTGACAAAGCACAGCGAGGAGTGGGGAGGAGAAGCACCGGGAGAGGCTTTTCAGGAGCCACGAAATGAGTTGAATAAACAGATCTGAACCCGTCCCGGGTACCTGGGCTCGCGTTCAGCCCTGAGGTGGTCAGCGGTGCCATCTTGTGTTAAGTGGGTGGTATTTTTGGGAAAAGATGGATACGGATTCTTAAAAGCCCTTGGGAAAGGGGTTTGGAAGAGCCTTTAAAACCGCTGGTGGGAAGTGAGCAGAGCAGTGAAGCCCAAAGGTCTCTGAGGCAGAAAGGCAGAGGGTGACCCCCTGTCACACACACAACTGATTTGCAGCTGGGACACTCGTGTTCACGGGACTTTACCAGGAGATTGTTCATTTAAATAGTGATTTTTTCATCCTGCTCCAATAGCAGCAGTGCATGTGATGGATGCCTGTGGGCTTCCCTGAACGTGGTCATTGATGTCAAGCACTGGAAGGGGCTGCCCAGGGAGGTTTGGAGTGCCCATCCCTGGAGATGTCCCAGGAAGGGATGGAGGTGGCACTCAGAGCTCTGGGCTGGGGACAAGGAGGGCATCGGGCACAGCTGGGACTCGATGGACTGGGAGGGCTTTTCCAGCCTCAGGGATTCTGGGATTCTCTGATTCCATATAGTGATGATTTTGCTGATGCTTCTGCTTCCAGTGCTTGACAGGAAAGCAGGAAAACACTGAGGAAAGTGGATGCAAGCCCTGCCCTTCCCAGCAGCTCGCACTCAGGAGCTGCCTGGGAGGCTGTGGCTGCCCCAAAGCAGGGGGACTCTCGTGGCTCCCAGTCTGTTTTCAGCCATCCCCACGCTGGAGCCTTGCCAGGGCAGCCTGGGCAGTGGAGAGGATCGTAGTGCTTCTATTTTCTTTTCTTTTCACCTTCCTGAGGACTTCTTTTCTGAGGTGCTGCTACAGCTGGAACTCCCAGATTTCATTGTTGATGAATTCACATGCCCTCAGCAATGGGAATTTGAGTACCTGGTCCTTCTAAAAGTCGGATTGTTAATTTGCACACGTGAAAAGAAAATTGCTTTTTCTGCTGTGGGAAAATCTTCAGTGGAAGTCATCTGAGCATCAAAGGTTGTTCTGAGGCATTTTGGGGGGTTAATAACCAAGATAATTTTCAGCAGAACCAAAGTGGGTTTTTTTGTTGTAGCTGTTGACCAAATTAGAAATCCGTCTCCAGGCTGCCCTGCCATTAGTGTTGGGAGTCTTTTGACCTTGGAAGGAGATTTCAGAGCTGATGTCCAGTCCCTGCAGTAACTTTCAGCCTGGCAGCTTCCCTGAGGCAAAGCAACTCAGCCAGGCTTCAGCGCCAGAGGTTTCTGCACTGAGATCAATCCAGGCACAAACGTCTGTGCAGTGAAGCCTGACTGCAGCACGTGAAGAAATCCGTGGAAAAAAACCTTGGGGAACACATTTGACCTTCACATAACCAAGCGGGTCCCTGGGAAATCTGGAAAACACAGGGCCCTGCAGATGACTCGGGGTTTTTGGTTAAGTGGTGTTCTGGCAATGAAAGTTTATAACTGTTCAGGGAAGGCAGCTTAGGCCATGGAAGAAGTGGGAAAATCACTAAAAGACGCTGGAGGATCTCTGGGATTAACATTTCTGAGTGGGGAGGGTTTTCCTGGATGCACAAGTTTCTCTAGATACAAATACTGAGGGAGAAAACAAATCTATTGGTGGGAGCTGCCTCTGTGGGAGCCCAGCAGGGCAGGATGCAGGCAGGGAGGCAAAGGAAGTAAAGAAGTGATTAAACCAAATAACGTTGTAATAGGGAATGATGGGCTTCTGGGAATGACGGGGCTTGGAAAATAAGAGGGATTTGCTGTTAGCCAAGCAACTGTGACCACTTGTTCTCTCCAAATCACTGACATGAAAGGTTTTATTTCCTATGGCACATTTAATACAATTCAAGGCCAAATTTTAATATTGGGGCGCATGGAAGTAAATATTTACAGTGTAAGGGATCCACACAGACCTTTTCTTTGCATAAAGCCACAGAGCATCCTCCTCCAGCCTTGGCAGGGGGGCTGCAGGTCCCTCCCGCTCGTGTACCTGCAGGGGCTCAGCAGAAGTGGAGTGGCACTAAGGCTTCCCATCCCCGCACAGCTCGGTTTGTACCTCACGGCCCCGTGAGCCCTTCAGAAGGAGTGATTCCAGCTCAGGGCTGTTCCTCCCTCCCCTCCCGAGCAGTGGCAGAGCTCCAGCTCTGATCCCACGGGGATCTGCTCTCCCGGGCCGGGTGCCAGCCCTGGCTGGGGCCCAGCTGTGATCGGGGTGTCGAGGAGCAGCGTCTCTTCCCAAACACAAACACCCTCCGGGGAATGCCCGGCTCAGCTGCGCTGGAGATGGGCTCCGATAACGTCACTCTGGCTGCCGGCCATCCCCGCAGATGATTTATTGTGTTCTGTAGGAATCTGCTTTTAAAGCTTCTCCTGGAGCGCTGGGGATGATATCGCTCAGTGCTCGGCGCTGGCGGGACCCGTCTCAAGCTCTGAGTGCGTGCAGAGGTACAGTCCTGGCAAAAGTGCTCGGGTCCCCTCTGTTCATTGGTGAGGGTTTGGAGCTCGTACCTCTCCCTGCTGGGTTGCAAAAGTAGAATTTGGGGTAATTACTGCGTGTTCTCCTTTCCTTTCCCCGAGTGTATCTGGCAGGGGGATCCAGCCATTTTATGTTTGTTATAAGCTGTCGGTGGTTGTGAGAACTGTGGAAGGATAAAAGATGAGTATTAGAGACCCAAAGGGTACCCAGGGAAGCCACCCTTCCCTCAGGCAGGTGTAGGGCAAAAGGGACTGGCTCTGCCCCTGGGGGTTACTGCTCTGTCCCAAAGCTGGCCGTGCCTCAGTGCAGATGCCCCTGTGTCTGAAAACAAAAGTGCTCTCTGACCCTTGGGTGATGAACACTACATTAAAACAAGACCTTTTTTGGGTCCTGTGCTCAATGTGCATTGGTCTCAGTGTGCAGCTTTGGACTCAGCTGCTCTAAGGACATTATTTGAATTTGGAAGCAGCATTGTATTTGATATAAAATAAAGAAACTCACTTTATTTAGTGTTTAGCTGCCTCCCAGCCTTTCCCAGCAATGAGAATATTATGATTACAACAGCATGAGCTGCACAATGCAGACTTTAAATCAGTGTAAAGGTGCTGTGGACTAATCTGTTGATTTCCACATGGGAACAAAATTGTATCACCAGAGAGCATCTTCCTATTGGTGTAATTCCAGGCACAGTGCTGTTTTCAATAACGAGATGATGATAATTGATGGTTTAAAATTGACAAGGTCAATTTATTTGGCAGCCATGCATTTGGCAGCCAGCTGGAGAGTATGAAGGATTGACACCAAATAGGGCAGAGAGATCCTGTCCTGCTCCCAGGTCTGACAACAGCCCAGGGTCTCAGTGCTGTTTAGTCAACTCCTTGGCACAGCATCTCCTGATTCTGTTCTCCAGCCAGGTGTGCCACGTGACAGACTGAGTTGCATCCCCAAATTGTAAAACCCTCCGAGGAAAGGTTTTGCTGTGGCGAGTGAAGCAGGCAGTGTGCTGCTGTTGTCATTCCATGTTTCACTGGGGTGTCTGCAGGTTCCCAAGATGATCATCCAGTGGATGTTAACGTCTGGAAGAAATACAGGTCCCAGTCCAGCAGTTGTTCTGCTGGTGTTGGATGCTGGGCCCCGGACAGGAATATTCTGGGAGCTTTCTCTCAGCTCAGAGCAGAGGGAAGAGAATCTGCCTTTTTCCATTTCAGCAGCTCCCACCCTCTGCAAACCCAAACCACTGGCTCTGCACTGTGAACAGGGAGATAAGGAGGTAACAGCACGTTTGTATCCCAATCCACTGTAACCTAGGAGCAGGTCTTGCCATTACAGGGTGGCCCTGAGGCAGGAGCATCTGCACAGCTCAACCCCACAATCAGCAGTGATTAACAACAGTAAATCCTGCAAACCGTGCAGGGATGGCAATGAGCGTGGCCCTAAGTAGAGCATCGCCCATTTAATTTACAAAGTTTCTAATTCATCTCTGAAATTAAATTATTTTCAATTCTCTGCCCAAGAAATCAGCACACATTTATACACTTTTTGCACTTCTGTGCTCAGGAGGGGAAGTGAGCCCCCTGCTCTTGTAAGTAGAGATGATTTCGTCCACAGATTTTGGCCAGTAAAAGGAGATTCATTCTGTTTTTGCATGTTAGTTTGATTCAGTGCATAAATCAGTGAAGCAGATGCAGCAGTCCCAATTGCATTCGGTTTAGGAGCATGTTCTGAACGATGATGAAAGAGAAGAAATGTGTTACACTGCACTGACTAAAAGGAGAGGTGGTGGAAGGGCCCTGAACGCCGAGTTTGCTGGTTTGATTTGTAGGCATATGAAACAACCTGCCAGTTTCTTCAACCAAGTACACAAAGTACTTAAATCTTGGTTGCTGTGTTTCTGTTATCGCTGGAAGCAGTTTTATCAGACTTCAGCCCCCGGGGTACTCCAGAGAGCGGGAGGAATGCGGAGCTCTCTGAAGGTCATTCGCAATCTCGGCTGCAGCACTCGGGCTGCTGTCAGCTCTTATCACAGTGCTGATGTGCACCACTACAGCTGCACAGGGGGATGAGAGAGGTGTTGGAGGTGCTCTGGAGCAGCAGCAGGAGGTGTGGCTTTCATGAGAAGGCAGAAGGACATTTCCCTGTCAGCCCAGACACCATCCCCCCACCGCAGTGAGATGCAATGACTTTGTGGGGATGGGGACTCCTGGCACTGAGGCAGGCACTTGGAATTCTGTCTGCACCACTGGAAGAGGTCCAGAGGTGCTCTGGGAGGACCAGGGAGCAGCACACTGAGATAGCCTCGGGCTTGTGCCAAATTCTCTGGTTGGCACTGGAACAAGGCTCAGCAGGGAGGCTCTCGAGCCTCCACTCTGGGGAGACCTCTCAAGGCCAGTCTGGTTAAAGCCCTGAGCAGCCTGGCCTGCTCTCACAGCTGGCTGGCTTACAGCAGCAGGTGGAGAAGAGGAGGTCCCTTCCCACCTGGACTGTCCTGTGAGGAGCTCCTGAGCAGGCTCTGCTTGAAAATGGAGGCCTTGGGTGGAGAGTTTTGGGAAGAGGAGGTGGTTGGGGCCCCCTGAGCTCTGAGTCAGCACAGGCCCTTGTGCTGACACCAGAGAAGTTCCTGCAGCTGCACATCCATGCCGTGGGGATTTTACAGTCATGCCACCGTAAATCCTTGCCTATTTTCCATGGAAACTGCTGAAGTCCCATTTGGGGACTGTTGGGACTGTAGGGACTGTAGGGACTGTGTGGTACCACACAACTGGACCGGTGCTGTCCCAGCAGCCCAGGGGATTGTTAGGTCTGCTGAGCTCCAGCCACTCTGCTTTGGAACCTGCACTCAACAACTCCACCTGCAGCTCACAAGGGTCAGTTTTTGTCTCTTATTTTCCCCAGTGAGAGACAGAAATGTTCAGCTGATGCCCTTCCCTATCACAAACCCTTTGAACAGGGTAGATATTGACAGCAAACTACTGGAGAGCTGGGAGCAGGCACCAATAAATGCATCTCTGTGGGCACTTCCAAGAAATCCTTAGTGGCTGTGATGGTTTTAGTCACTGAATTGCATTTTATTGCTCGGGATATGGGCAATGTGTTGCAGATGCACTCAGGACATTCCTGCATGAATGAATGCATCCAGCTCACTCCAGAATTGGTCTGTTGCAGGAGCTTATCAGGAAATGCTTCTTGCTTCCAGTTGTATCCTGGACAGTAATCAGATGATTTCAGATCTGTTCCTAATTGCTCAAGGACTAATTAATTTCCTGAATATAGTAATTAAAAGCATAGTCTTGCACTGCTTTTTTGGTGGTGTTAAGAATGAGGTGTAATGGCCAGGGATTCTCCTTGAGAAATTCCGATATAATTTCTGATGGGTCAGGCTGTAGCCAAACTGGTACCCATCCCTTGGATCCAAAGTCTGGACTGCTTTGATGGGAAGTTTTGGTAGGCTTTGAATCAGTTTTGTATTGGTTTTTCTGTCAGACTTTAAACAACATCTTAGCAAGGCCTGCGTGAAGGAACCCAGAAGGAAGACTGATGCTTGGCTGTTTGAGGATGTGTTCTGGGACCCTGAGTTACACACAGCACTGCCCACCAGTGCCCCACCTCATCTGCAGGTGCTGCTGAAAGGGGGAATCAAAGCCACCATGAGTTCTGGGGAACAGCTGGACCTCGTAAGAGCTGCAAAGGAAGATTCCTCTGAGCTGCACGGTGCCCTTGGAGAGCCAGGAGTGCCCAGCTGGGAGGGTCTGGGCAGTGACAGCGAGGTGACTGCTAAATATTAATTGGGACAGTGGCTCTTGCCAAGGAATTCCTCATGCTCATGTTACCTTCTCTTCATGCAAAATATTTACTGAGTTAGAGCAGGGTAGCAGGTTTAATTTGCTGTATTTATGTGGTCATTGTGCAGTGGCTTCAAGAGGAGACAGAGCTGCCTGGAGCCTTGGACACGAGGTTGTGCAGCTCAGAGAGGGACCCCACGTCACCTCCACCTGAGGAACTGCTCTAACTCAGATCTCTCTTTTGCTCCCCCATGCACTCAAAACCCTTCCCATTAAAACATCCCTATTTTTAATTTTTACCTGTCAAAAGTGTGAATACAGTTGAAAATACCGTTATTTGAAAATTTGCTAAGCGCGTTTTATTGAAACACCTTTGCCATCATCTATGGCTCATTAGACTCTGGCATTGATCAGTACCAGCATTTTTAGCAATTGTTCTGAATTGGTAGGATTATTTAAATTTTAAAATTTAAAATATGAGCCTCATGTTAATAGAAATGGGTGCACATCATAGTCATTAGAAGTTTTAAATGTAAGATTTTTGATGCACCCAGGAAAATATTTGATATTTTACCTTCAGATAAACCCAGAAGATTCCTCCATGAACACAAAAGCCTCAGCTATGTAATCTATAAAGGGCAGGTCTTTTCCAAGATCAGCCAGCACATGTTTGAAGCCCCCAAAATACAGGAATCTGAGGTGGGTGCATGGAGCATGGTGGGCACCCATGGGGCCTGCAGGAGAGATCCAGCTGGGGGGAAGGAGACCCACATGAGGTGGTTTAGAGATGTTCAGAATCCCCTTGGATGGCAACCAGATCCCCAGATCGTGGTTTATCTGTCAGTCACCGACAGTGTAATAACTCTTCTGCTTAAAGTTAATCAGAACAAATTGTTCTGAAGTTGAAGATGAAATTTAGGATGAGAAGAAACATTAGAAAAAGGAAAACCCTGGAAAAATACCACTCACCTCCTCTTTTGCTAGTGCTTCATGTGCAGAGATTTCTGGGGAATCCTGTGGCAGGGGCAGTGTTCATTCTGAGCATCTCAAACCCAGCCACCAGCACTGCTGCACCTCCAGCAGTGGGGGCTCTGCTTTCATTTTCCCCTCTTCAAATTGTTTCCATTCAAAGCCCTGGAGCAGCTCTGGGAATTCCAGTGCAATGGAAAATGACTCCCAAGCTGCCCTCTGGTCATTCTGGGCATTCCCCAGGGTGGCACCGCTCTTGCTGGGGCTGCCCCTGTGCCCTGCACACGCCTGAGCCCGGCTCCTGGCAGGGAGTGCTGTGATCCTCAGCCTGTGCCAGCTCCCAGATCCAAACGTTTCCATGAGGGGAACCCCTTTGTGTTACTCATCTGGTTGTCAAACAGGACCTGGCTGTGGGCCTGGGCCTGGCACCAGATGAAAAATGTGCACTTTAAACATTTCGTACTGACACTGATGGGAATGGGCAATTCCTCAGCACATTTCCTCAACGTTTTTAAACAATAAATGTCAACCTAGGGGCAAAGTGAGGCAGATTTCACATTAAAGGGACGGGGTTTGCTTAGCGTTTATAAATCCCCTGGTCCCAACCTCCTCCGTGTTCCTCAACACGAGAGCAGGGAAAGGCTGCGTCCAACGCAACGGGCACTTCTGTCAACACAACTTTTCCCTTTAATGCTGTGATAGAAAGATTTCCAAAATAGATTTTTACGATGGATTCAGGACTTGGCATGCCAGGGAGAATCTAGTATTCTCCCCAGCAAAGCTAAAGGTTTGTGTGAGAAGACCAATAATGCCAGGCAAAAGAACCTTTCATCCCCAAGAGAGCTAAAATATTCCTTTGTTTGTTTTTCACCCTTTATTACTTTTCCTGTCTTGGTTTAATCTGTAGTGCTGAAGCTTGTCAGCACCTATAGGCTTTCCTTCACGATTGATGTCTTGGGAGCAGGAATAAAAGCAATTTCCATGTGGTGTCTCCCTGTCATGGCTGCTCTCTGGAGCCCGTTGACTGTTCTTTCAAAAGGCCCAATTCTCTGCCCACATAAATGGAACAAAACTTAATTGGAGTCAGGAGCTTTGTGTTCCTTAACACCAAGGCTGAGGCTTCCGACACAGCCCGATGTTCTGTCACTTGCAATAAAATCTTCCAGTTTCTGCTGGGTCTCTCATTTTCCAAAGAAGAAATGTCTCAGAATGAATGATTGCCTCGGAACATTTGCCTTGATTTTGACTTAGGAGAATCTTAAGGCTACTTCAGATGTAAATTGTCGAGTTAACAGCTGAAGGGAGAAATTGTTCTGAGGAAGAAAATGAACCTTCTATTTGGAAAATTAGTTCTCAGAAAAAAGCATTGCTCATAGTTTTTTTTCCAAGTGAAGTGATTTCTTGAAACATCCCCTGTGTGCTTTCCATTGTGTCAGCTGGCACTGCCACACACCAGAGAAGTTTCTCAGGAGGCTTCCAAGAAGCTGTGCTGCACCATCTCTTGGACAGGGCTGTAGAGCCAGATTCCCTCAGCCCAAGCGGGACTTTTAGGCCTCCATTTTTGCAGGGTTTGGTTCTCTCTCTTGTTCTTAGCAGAAGTTTTGTGGTAATTGCAGTGTAGGGGATTTTTGACCTCGTGCCACACGCAGTTTCTAAAACGAAAAGCTGTGAGCCTCAGTTCTGGGGACCTCAGCTCAGCATCACCACCAGTGCTCAGGTCAGTCACCACTTCCTTCAGGATTGATGTCCACAGCTTTCCTTTGCTTTTTTTTGTCCTTTCACTGAGAATGAACCACTCCAGTTTATTGATGCAGATCACAACTAAAAGATTTTTTTCTTATTGGAGAGAGAGAACATAATCCCTGGAAAGCCTGTGAGATGCTGGTGCCAGACAATGCATTCTCGTAATGCTCATGTAATGTATAACCAGACCTCTGAATATTTGTTAAAGACCATTTGTGAATAGTGAGGTGAGGACATTTTGCATTTGGGCAGTCTGAAGCTTTAGAAAGGTGCTGCAAGGGAAGATGTCAACAAGAGCTGCTGCAAAGCTGTGCTTTCACTTCACGGGGCTTTGAGGAGATGCATTCTTGGGTCTGGTTCAGGTGGGCTCATTTCTCTGACTCAAATTCACTTTGAATTTGGGCATCAAAGGGATTTTCAAATTCTAGGTCAAACTCATTAAAAACCCCAAATCTCACCTGGTTTCAGCTCTGTAAATCACAAGAAAGAGTAAATCTGCTGCTCTGCTTTGGATACTAACCCATAAATCACGGGATGGGGGTTTTTGAAGCTTGGCCCAGAACCTCTCTGCCCAAGAGGCAGTTGTTGCTTCGAAAGTTCATGGCTTTGTTCTAAGCAGGCTCATGGATGTGGGGAGGTTCAGTGGCACATGGAACACGTCAGATTTTTGGGAGATTGCAAACACAGCACCCAGCTTTTGGATTTGGGATTTTGCTAGCAGAAAGCTGCATCTCTGAGACTGAGCCCAGCTGCCTGATCAAAGACTTTTCCAGGGGTAAAAATCCCAAACACCCTTTCCCTGTCTCTCTGGGGAACCAGGGCAGCACAGGGACCCCTCTCCCTGCTCCCCACTGGCTCCTCCCAGAGGAACGGGGGCTTTCCCGGAATTCCTGCCTGCCTGTGGTTCCTTAGCCAGTCCTGCAAAAATGTATTTTTTATTGAATGTTATTCTAACCATAAAACTTTTAAGCTGTTCAAATACTTTCCTTTGTACTGTGGACATCTGAGACTACGAGACATTAACAAGTAAATGTACTTTTTTTTCGACTGCTTCAATCTGCTGAGGAGTTTTCTTTGGACTGATCTGCCCTTGCCTTGTAGCAGAGGAAACAAGACTGAGGTCTGATATCGGATCTCCTCGGTAGCTGTCTCCCCACATCGGAGATGTAGGTGTGTTTTACTTTGAATTAAAAACGGGACTTTATTCCTTGGCAACTCATTTGCTCACTCAAGATCCAGAGATGTTTAAAGTCAAGAGAGACCATTCTGATTCTCTTTGAATCCTCTATTAAGCCTGTAAGCCTTGCAGGAGCAGAGCACATATTTTAGTAAGACTCAGCTGAAAGATTTCAGAAAATGGTATTCAGCCTTTTCCACAGTTATTTTATAATTAATATAATGAGCTCTTTGACTCCTGCCACCTCATGTCTGCACTCAAGCCACTAGAGCTGACTTTGTATTCACTGTATTTTTATTAATTTTATAATGGCCTCATCTGTAATTGGGCCAGGAGTTGCGAGCCCCTCTCCATCATGTATGGAATAAGGTAAGGAGATGAGGGATGACCCCAGAGGGCACCTACATTTTAACCCCCAGCAGGGTAGCTGAAGTATTTGCCTTCTGCTCTGCTGGACAGGGTGGCTGGAGGTGAGGCTTTGGGCCTGTGTTCAGTATTTATCCGGTTTTGTGTCTCTAGATGTGCTCCAGTGCTGCCTTACTGTCAAAGGCAGGGCATGGAATGGGGATTCTTTGTGCACGAGCTGCCTTCTTTAGACTGTAATGTAAAAGGGTTCTCCACTGTATATAGACAACAAAATCTTTAGTTCTTACCCCAGTGAAAATCGAATCTGTGTGCATTTAATGCCCAAGTACTTAAAACCACGTTGCACAAATGAAATACGGGAATAGATCAAATCAAAATTTGTTTTTATGTTATGCTGACTGCACTGAACTTCTGAGCTTGCTCTTGAAAAAACATCATGAATTGCTGACACCCATCATAGAATCCCAGAATGGTTTGGGTTGGATGGGACCAGGTAAGAGAACTTCAGCTGGTGCTGCACACAGTGGTCAGTGGTGGCCACTGCTCTCTTCTCAAAAACAGGACAGCTTTAACCTTGAAGGCCAATTTTTCCTCCAGGAGAACTGCAAGTAGAGCTCTAAAGTTACACCTCAGAGGCCTTTGCAGTGTTAGATTTTCATTGCTTTTTATTCAACAGCAGTTTTTTATATGTTGTGTAGGAAGTTCAGTGTGTTTAACACCTGATTCACTCTGTATAACACCTGGTAATTGGCATTTGACTTTTTTGGCACTTCTTCAATGGGAAGTGTTTGAATTTTTGAATTTTTCACCAGCCATTTACTTACTCAAGTGCTACCATAACAGATAGAAACTATTGCTTCCCTTTGATCCAGGGTGGTGTTTTGGGAAGTCTGTTTACAGCAAGGTCTGTAATTTCAAGCCCTACAGTCGATAGTCTGTTGCCACATAACCCTCTAATTATTTTTCATGCCACAGATGTTAATATTTACCAGGTAGAGTCAACCTCCAAACCACAGAGCGCGGTTTGCATTGTTAGTGGTATGAATTATACATCAGCTAAATAAAAATGTTAACCTTCCACCAATGTAATTAGATAAACAGATCCCACTGCTGAGCACGGCTCAAACGTTCTGTAAATGCAGAAATGTTTCTGAATTCGCTCACACGAGACAGAGCTCCCGGGACCTCGCACCCCTCATCACTCACGGCAAGGTCTCACCGAGCTGTGACTGCGGGAAGTCTCTGGGGCTGGAGTCACCCGGACTAATCCTCTGTGCACAGGCTCCCCCTGATGGAAATGAAAAATACTAAACAATGCTTTTTCCCCTCCCGACGACTCGGACAGGACTCAGAGCTGGTTTGTCTAAAGCCACTTCTCGTGTTTTGACACTCAGCGTTTGGAATGCAGATGATTTAAGGAACTGGCTGCTGCTGCTCGTGGCACACGGGAATGATTGATGGCTCGTGTATGTTCATGCTCAACATGACTTGAGCTGCTTTCACATCAGGAATTTCTTGTGGCACCTGTCAATGAGGAAGGGAAGAGAAGCTCTCTGTGTAGAGGGAGGGCCTGAGGTGTCACAGTGAGCGTTGTGGCCCTGCACAGACACCCCAGCAATCCCACCCTGGGCACCCCTGGGAGCTCTGGCAGCCTCAGGCCGTGCCCATTCCCTGGGGAGCCCGGGCAGTGCCCAGCACCCTCTGGGGAAGAACCTTTCCCTGCTCTGCAGCCTGAGCCTGCCCTGGCCCAGCTCCAGCCGCTCCCTTGATGATGTTGCTGGTCACAAGAGTGAAGAGGCCAGAGCTGCCCCTCGGGAGGATGTTGATGACCACAATGAGGTGGTCTCCCCTCAGTCTCCTCTTCTGCAGCTGAAAAACCAAGTCCCCTCAGCAGCTCCTCTCCAGACCCTTCCCCTTCCTCATGTCCATCCTTTAATGTTTTTTTATATTGTGGGACCCAAACTGCCCCAGCACTGGAGGTGAGGCTGCCCCAGCCCAGAGCAGAGTGGGACAATCCCTCCCTGGCCCAGCCTGATGCCCCCAGCACAGGGATGTCCCTCCTGGCTCCAGGCACTGCTGACTCGTGTTCACCTGGCCATGCACCAGCACCCCCAGGTCCCTTCCTGCAGCAGAGGGGAAGAAAGTGTCATTAATACCAGAGCCAAAATATGGCCGATACACACCAATATACACCTTGTTTCAGTGCAAGTTTTGGTGGGTAATTACTCTTCCCTAATTCTGTGGAAGTTAAAATGACTTTCAGTGTTACAGAAGGAGAGAGGCTCCTGCACCAGTGGAATTGTTCCCTTCTCCAAGCAGAGTCTGAAAAGCCCCTTGGTGCTGTAAATATGGCCAGGGATGGTTACTGAGGTAGGCAGGGAGGTTGCAGGTCTGGGGATCCCTGCACCAGGAGAGGTTTTAGGGCAGGACAGGGCGCGGAGGTGCCCGGCCCCAGCAGCAGCCAAGGCAGGCTCATTACGCCTGACATCCTTCCCTCAGCACTAATCATTTTTCCATTTCAACAACGGCTGTTTACAGCAGCTGCTGCCTTATGTTTGGTTTGATCCCGGTCCAGATTTTGCAAGTGATTAAAATGCTGCTAATAAAGATATTTTAACTAGGATTTTCATGTTGACTTGCCTTTTCCAGCTACAAAGATCTCACCACCGCTGCTCTCCGTGGCTGCCTGGCCACTCCAGGGGTGACCTGGTGGCCTCCAGCCCAGCAGTGCGGCCCCAGACGGGCTGTGCTCCCCTCTCCGGGAGCGGCAGGGAGGTGTGGGGAACGGCTGGGTTCTGGAAGGAATCCCGGTGCCCCGTACTTGCATGACAGGGAGATTATCTTACACTCATTCCCTCGTGTGTTCCCTTGGTTTACCACATACTCGGCTGATTCCTGTTGGAATATTCTAATTGCGTTCATATGCTCTAATAGCAAGGGCAGTCACAAATATTTCCAGATAAAAGCCGTGCCGGTGCCGCGGGCTCTGGTGCAGCCTTGTATCCCCAGTTACACCAGACACCGGCGTTACGGAACGAGGAGACTTTCCTGCCTTTTTTTATTAATCTTGTGGCGCAGTAACCAGCAGGTTTGCAGAGTCACTGGTGGAGGCTGCGTGGCTCTCACCCCGCGCTCCATCACCCCCCAAAATCTGGGGGGCAGGCTGGGAGAGAGCCTGGGTGCCGGGAGCATCCCAGCAGGTGTTGGGGAAGGTTTGGCAGTGCCAGGGGCTGCCTGGCAGGAGGCAGAGAGCAGCAGAGGGTGCTCTGGCTGCACGGGCGGGCTGCAGCCTGGGCAGAGGGTGGCGAGCACGGCGAGCAGCGGCAGCGGCTCCGCATCCCAGAGAGCCTTCCCTGCTCCCCGCGTCTCCTCAAACCCCCCTCCGCCCCGTGGAAACTCTCCCTTCTGGACTGGCGAAAAAAAAAAAAACCCACAAAAAACAAAAAAGAGCTTTTGGGCGAGTGCCAGCGATCAGCGAGGTGCTCGTGGGTTGGCATCCGGACGTGACACTCGAGCAAACAGCTCCCCTGGAGGAGTGCGGGGAGCGCTCCGTGTGACTCAGGCATTTTTAATTACCGATACAGAAGAAAGCAAAGCTCGTGGTGGGTTTTGTTCAGCCCTTCATTCATGCTTGCAACGCCAGGGTCATGCTATTGGCTTGGCTTGAATGTCCCCCAGTACACAGTCCCTGCCAGAGAAATAAACTGCGTGCTCATGCCAGCCCAAGGCAGGAGAAATGAATAAAAATGTAAGGAGAGAGAAGATTCATGACAAATAAAGGTTCAAAATACTGTTTAATGAACACAGTGCTGATGTAACTGTTATTGGAAATTGTCGCTGAAGGCTGCATGGTTTGACAGACAAAGCCCAGGATTAAGATTGGGTTTCTGTGGCAGATTATCTGCTCTTTTTATATCACCTCACATCTCCTTCCTCTCTTTCTTTTAGTCTGTCACACTCAGTTAGCTTGTAAACCCTTTAATTCTGCTCTGCACATATCCACAGCCTGCCTGGATGGAGACCTGACTTGAATTATGCCTTGAACTACTTATACAGTACTAATTACATTAATAATAATTGACTTGACTGGGCTTTGGATCAACCTCTGAAGGAATACATTTGCATCTCATTGCTTACCCTGGTGGAGCTCTGCATGTGTTTGCAGAGGCTGGAGGGCCTGGAAGGGGCCCATGCAGACACCAGGAGGACCCCTGGGCAGTGGTGAGGGACACAGGTCCAGCCTGCGGGAGAGCTGGAGCACCAGGACCCGTTTTCAGAGGGTTTGTGCCAGGATGCTTTGGATGCCACTCCCTGGAAGGTGCAGGTCCAGCTGATGGGAAACTTGTGGGGCACCTGCCCATGGAGGGACCCAGGCAGGTTAAACAGGTTGTTTTTCCCTTTCTCACAGCAGAGGCTTCATCTCCTGCATTCTCAGAATTACAGCTAGAAGTGCTCCAACAGAAGTTTCAGGTTTGCTCCATCAGGACTGGGCCGGCTGTGGGCAGCCTGGGTGTCAATTAATCCAAAGGACAATGACTCCATCAATCCAGCTGAGGGATTTGTTGATTCAGTGAGTGTTTTGTTGACATGGAATTGTTGGGTCAGATACTCACACCTGAATTTCTTGTGTCTCCCTGAAATACCTCAGTCTCTGAGCTGCCCTGTGGGATTGTGCGACCCCCTGTGTAACCAGTGGAGAAGAAAATACATCTCAAGAGACACTTTTAGTGCTGGTGGACACAGACTCTGTGGGAGTCAGGGTGCTGCAGAGTGTATCCACAGCAGACAGTCTTGCAGCAGTAATGTCATCTCTGAGCGTCAGGAGAGGCTGAAGGTCTGTGGGGTTTGGTTTGCAGCGTGCATGCAAACACTGCTCTTTGATATCCACATTGGTCCGGGGGGAAAACTGCTGGGAAAGAACCTTTGATTTCAGTATTCTGAAGGAAAATATGCATGTGTCAGTTCCCAGGACAGAGCAAAAGCAGGGAAGCTAAGGCCTATTAGGAACAAGACATAAGAAGAAATAAGAGAAGTAAGGAAGAAATGTGAAGACAGAAATATTTAGCAATTTTTCTTTCCTTCAGTTATACCTGGGAACTACCTCAAAGCCGAAGGGAAGGCCTGGGAGTGCACAGGAGATGTTTAAGCCATAGCAGAAGGAAATAACGAGTGTCAGTGCTTGTGGGGAACCCTGGGTAACTCTGAGCTCCCCAGGTAGGAGTGTGAAGAACAAACACACAGGAGTGGAGGTGACAGCAGTGGTAAACAGCCATCAACAGGACAGGAAGTAAACAAGAACCTAAATGCAACAATTGAGACTTATTTTTCTCTAACGAGTCATGACTAAGAGCGTTATTTCCTCTTAGCTTTAGAGATCTGGATTTCTACAAAGTTCCTTTTCTCATTCAAATGAGGACACATCAGTTAGGGTCTGCTCTGGAAACATTGATCAAAACCTTTGCTGAAGGCCTTCTCCTGGCTTTCCTGGGTGCTTCCTGAAGGAATAGTCTAATCAGTGCCTCAGGGACCCAGGGGACTGGAAAATGGGTGCAATGTGATGCCTGTTATATGCTTTATAAAATGAGAACTTTGCTATTTTAACCCTTTGAATGTTTGTGGCTGTTACTCACTAAAGGAAGGGTGGCAAAGCCTATGAAGGTGTCCGAGCACTGGTTATGTTGGTGTCTGGAGCTGAGAAGTTAAATCAACAGATTATCCCTCTCAGGTTAATTAAAAAGCATTTGTTGGTCTGGCCACCTTCTCTCATATCTTGATTTTCAAATTCTCATTAAGCTAATAAAACATCTGACATCCTGCCTGCTCCACAGCCAACAGGAGATACATTAAGTCTGTATTTCATTAGCTAACAATAAATACATTGACCTTATCGTATGACAGCTTCTGGATATTAACATTTAGCCCCTCTTATCTCTGGTACATTCTCCTAAGGATCTTGATGTACTTTCAAACAGAGTCAGTTTAATCCCACTGTCCTTTTGTGTTCTAAAATTGTATTAACATCCTTGTCACACACATCAAAGAACCGCACACTGGGGAGCCTTCCGTAACCATCAACATTTGTTGCAAAGCATTTTGCAAAATGCAGATTTCAGTATCACTGTGGCATTCACTGAAATTGAAACCTACTGATAGATCTAAAAGTTGTTCATTAAGCAAACACTATTTGGATGAGTTAAACTACTTCACTGGCAATTATAAACTTGTGCAGCTTTTTTACTGATTATCTTAAGTAAAAACATTATGCTAAAGGACTTTCATGCTTGAAATGGTTGAAAGAGAACAAAGTGATTTAACCATATTTTAAAGGTAAAAGATTTTGTCCTGGTCAGTTTTAGTTTCAGCATTCCAAGGTTTCCGGGTTCAGAAAGAGAAATCCCAGTCATCTGTAACTTCTGCTCCTAAATTGGGAGGCCCAGAACTGGACACAGCACTCAAGATGTGCCTCAGCAGTGCCGAGCACAGGGGAGGAGTCACTGCCCTGGTCCTGCCGGCAGGACTATTCCTGATCCAGGAACAGATGTATTTGCAGTTTGCTCCTTATCCCAGACTGCCTGTGGGCCAGGGAGATGATGATTGTACTCTGGCTCCTGCTCTGGCAAGGCTGTAGTTCGTGACCTCTTGTTTTCAAATTTCACAAAGTGCAGCTGAGTGACAGCAAAACACAGACGTGGATGCTGCAGGCCAGGCTCCTCACCCTGCAGGGCTGCCAGTGCAGTGACTGCAATCTGTGCTGTTTGTCTGGGGTCTGATGAGAAAATGTAACCCTATAGCCTCTGTGTGCTGATAGGAATTCTGCTGCCTGTGTGGTGTGAGGGGAGAGCACAGCCAGTATTTCATGTGCTCCTCCAGCAGCGAGTGAGTGAGTCATTTCCTACCGTCCCTGGAATTACCCTCTGTGCATTCTGGGCATCTCCTTGGTCACTCAGAGGTAAGGACAGGCTGCAGGGTAAGTGCAGGAAGGCTTCAGTCCCATCTTCAGGTTGAATGGGAATATTCTGACAGTGTATTTTTTCTCCCCTTCACAAACCAGGCTTTATGGCTGCCCTCACCTCATCCTTGGGAATGCCTCTGAGGCTGAATTTGTCAATTGCTTGCTGGAGGAGAGCCCTAGAGAGCATCTCCATAGCACTCCATCTGCTCCCTCCTCAGGGGGAACATGAGAGCATCCTGCCCTTGAAGTGACCTCCGGCCACCTCCGTGTGTGATGTGCCAGGCCCCTCCTGGGGGCACTCCAGGCCAAGGGATTGGCACCGGCAGCACCTGAGCGGGGGGGAGCCCCTGGAGCAGCACCTCTCACGCTGGGATGGCTTTATAAAGTGTTCCCAACATTTAACAGCTGCTGCAGTCCCTCTCTTGTGCTTTTGAGAGCTGCCACAAGAGCCCTGAGAAAATTATGTCTTCATCTGGAGGGAGTATGGACAGTCATGGTGTGATCCTTACCACAGAATCCCGGAGTGGTTTGGGTTGAAGGGACCTTAAAGATCATCCAGTCCCACCTTGCACTGTCCCAGACTGCTCCAAGCTCCATCCAGCCTGGCCTTGGACACTGCCAGGGATCCAGGGGCAGCCACAGCTGCTCTGGGCACCCTGTGCCAGGGCCTCCCCACCCTCACAGGGAAGAATTCATTCCTAAAAGGAAGGACTGGGAAGACAGCTGCAGGAAAGAGTGACCAGGGGCAAGTATGGGAATGGAAACCAAGGTGACAAGGAAGGAGGTTAAAGATGGCCATGTCTTGTTTTAGGATAGAAACACTTCTATCCAGCATCCATCAGCTCCAGGCAGCCTGTTGTGATGCAGGAGCAGGTCTTTTTTGGTAAGAGAGCAGTAGGTAGAGCAGCAGGTTGCCTAGTCGGGACCACTGCCTTTAGAGGGCCTAATACCAAGCTCTTCTTGGCCCCAGAGCAGCAGCTGTCTCCAGCCAGCTGTGGAGCTTCACCCAGCAAAGATGAAATGTGGACATTTCCCTGCCACACAAACATCTTCCACTCAGTGCCTACCTGTGTCTGCTGCTCGTCCTGACACAGGACCACAAGCTGCAAATGATCCCCGGTTGCCCTGAGGGAGTGTCCTACTCTCAGTCAGAGAGTTGAGAGAGAGCACCAAGGAATCCATTCTGGGGCTGGAGCGGGTAGGGGACAGGTCTTGTGTGCCAGGGAGTGGCAGGGAGTGTGGGGCTGGAGCATCCCCAAATCGTCCCGGACCCCGGAGAGTTGGGGCCGTTGTGTTCTCTGCTGCCACTGCTGGGTTGTGCCGCAGGAGCAGATGGGGCTGTGGTGCCACAGCGCCCCGAGCTGCAGATCGCTCCAGAACTCACCTGATTATTCAGCTATTTCCCCTCACAGCAATCTGTGCAAGAGTTCGTGGGGCAGCATGGAGACGTGTGACTTGCAGGTACAGAACAATGCAAAATTTGTTCCTACAGTGTAAGTCAATTTCCATGTACAAACCCTCCTCTCCTCGTGCCACACTCTATCAGCCTGGAGCCGGTGGAAATCATGTGCTGTTAGGAGCGTGTGAGAGATTTATGCCACGGGAACAATGGAAGCCTGTTGTTCCGATGAGATGATATACGCTGAACGTTTTCAGACTATATATTTAACTAGAAAAAGTTTCAAAGCTCTGATATATGCAATAGAAGACTCATTATGCTGTACAGATTTGTACTCTCCCTAGTCTGATCTGATTGTGCCTCTACATCATCTCCTGCCGTCTGTCAGTGCCTACTGGAGTGCTCGGAGCTTGGGACTAATCCAGAAGGGAGGGAGAACATCCAGGAGGGAGTGTGGGATTTTCTGCTGATTGACTGGAATGCAGCGTGAGGCTGCGTGTGCTGCACTGAGGGGACAGCTTTGGAGAGGGCTTTAGCTCAGCCTGGGAGCTGGGACAGGTTTGGAAAGGGCTTTAGCTCAGCCTGGGAGTTGTAAGTTGGATAAAAGGGAGAAGAAAACCCCATCCCTCAGTGTATTTGTTTAAAATATAAATGTACATAAAGGCAGTTGCCTAGGTTGGTAAGAGTTCCCAGTGTCACACTTCAGCCATTCTGTGTCTCAGTCTGCCCACCTGAAGAAGAAGTTTAGCAGCTCTGAACTACTTCAGGAGCTGCTCGGGACACAGCAAACCCATGGGCATGAAGTATTCCAGCATCCTTGGAAAGAAGCCTCTCACTGGTTTTTCTTTTTAGAAAAGTCCTGGAGAGGCTTGGCAGTGTCCTGGGACAAGAAGAAATTCCTGGCAGATGCCTCCCCAGGGCAGCTGAGTGCAGACCTTGTTCCCTTTTGCTGCTCCGTGTAGATGAGAGGCTGGACCGGGACTGCAGGGCTCCCGGGTTGATCAATGGCCATGATGTCATCCCCAGCTGGGACATATTTCACAGAGGATTGCACTTGTCCCTTCCCTCACGCTCCCAGGGTTGCTGTAATTATGGCCCAGGCCAGTAATGAGCACGTTTGAGCAGCAGTGTGCCAAGCCTGGCCCAGCGGGGTGGCCACTCTCCCAAATCCGATGGCACGTGGAGCTCATCCCAGCGGGGCAGCCCCATCTGCATCCTGGCCTTGGCAGGCACTGGGACCTGGAGAGCTGCTCTGCTGGGACACTGGGGCAGGGGCATGAACGATTTTCTTGTTCACAAGTAGCTACACGGGGTCTGCCACCAGAGCTACACATCTGGGGAACTGTCAGATATCCTGGGAATATGTGGCTGAGACACCACTGAGCATTACTCAGGCACTCTAAAAAGGAGTGTTGTTAATAGGTTTCATCAGAAAGTGCTTTAAATTCTAAATATCATTTTTCAAAAAGGAATTTTCCTGATTTGATGGAATTTTACCCTTCAGATCATCCGTTTTGTCAAAATCCACCTGCGCTCCCTTCTTAAATTTGGTTTAGGTCCACCACACATGACAAGATTCAAAAATAAGGGCCATAAATTTTTTTCAGAACCAAGAATATAACTCTTGGTTAATAACTATCTTCAGTACTTAATTTTTCTTCCTCAAAAGCCTTCTGGGAACTAACAGTATTAGGATCACGCAGAGAAATTTTAGGCTAGAAAAATTCAGTCCGTGTACATCTAACTGTCATTGTCCACACTATTTGAAATGAGGAGTAGATCTGAGGACTTTTAGATTCCACTATTTTCACTATAATCAGAAATAGTTTACTGTAAAGTTGTTAAGTGTGACCTCCCAGGTTGTTCCCAGGCTGTCACTTGAAGGGCTGCAGCCGCTTTTCTCTCTCAGTAATTTTAAATATTTTGAATTAAATTGCCTCATCTTAGAAGCCAGCATGTGAAGATGGGAGAAGAGGCTGTGGCCTCGTGAAATGAGGAATATTGATGATGATATGGAGGGGGAAATGCAGGGAGACAGGCTGAGCTGGTTTGCTTCTCTCAAGAGCCATTTGAAGGCCTGGGCTCTGGACAGTTCTTGCTTTCCCAAGCCTGTGTGATCAGCAGTGTGTTGGGAGCCTTATTTTATAGAAAAGGAAAGCTGGACTTTTCAAGCAGTTCATCTTTCACCCGGGAACATGAGAAAGGGGCGAGATTCCCAAAAATGCTGGGCAGCCTTTGGAGAGCTGAGCCAGCGAGCCCCGGGCCCGGCGCGCTGACTTCATGTGGATCCTGCTGAAGAGGGGAAATTTGAGCTGAGCTGTGTTGAAAATCTGTCCAACCCAAGCATTTTAAAGATACTTAGCCCTTGTTCCACTCCCTGTTGCACGACTTAAGTGAGACAGGTTATAGGTTTCAATTCCCTTGTAACTGGTGGCAGGGAAACATCGAGGCCTGCTCTAAAGTATCCCTACTCTGCATCTTCATCAAGGATCTTTAAAACTAGGCTGGAGAGTATTTGCCTAAAATCATGCAGATACAGGGTTGTATTCTTAACTGCAAGACTATTCCATTTCCCTGTAGATAGACACAGTGTAAAATAATGAGATGAGAAATAAAAATAATTAGATTATTCTCTTTAGAAATTCCTTAAAATGTGTGAATATGGCAAAGGCTGTGATGGGGCCTGTTCTGCTGTGCTTCTGAGAGATAAAACCAAGTCTAACAACTTGTCTTGGCTCTTGGTTTCTCCCTGAAAGCCTGGACTTTTGGGCTGGAAAAGATAATATCCTAACCATATGTCTAATGATTGATTCCTCTGGATGTATGTTCAGCATGTGCAGTGCTCTCTTAAGGGAACAAACACGGATGTGGATGAGTCAGCAGCATGGGAACACTCATTTAATCAGTGTTTTTTAGTCAATATTTACCAATAAGACAAAACAACTTTTTGCTCTGTGGGGAATATAACACTGTATTTCCTAATATAATAGCTTATGGATAAAATCCTTAGTTAACCCCTTACAGGTTCTCCTCATGCATCACTAATACAAACAAAAATAAGTTTATTTAAAATGTCACTTGAATTTGCTCTATTAATAATATTTGTCTAGAAATTTTCCAGTGAATAATTTTTAGTCATCAATGATCTTCAACTTAATGATCTGGCCTCATCATTAATGTATGGTAGAATATCATTTGTGAGGTCAGACAAATTTTAGAGTTGGACTCCCAGGAGAGCTGGAGTGTGGAGTTTTCAGGATAATCTTGCAGAGATCATGTGAACTCCCACCCTCTGTTCCTGATCGGGCAGCAGCCTCTGGTGCATTTTAGACTTGGTTCTTCATTTGCTCTGCTGTTGTTGCAAAAAAAGGAACGATGGCAGGAGAATATGAAAAGTGCAGGAGAGTCCTGCTGGTGGCTGATGGATCCACACTGCCCACCCTGAGAATATTCCAGGCACTGCTCCCTTTCGGTATTTTGTCTGCAAAGTTTAAGGATCTTGGTATGTGCCAGACTGCACCAACATCCAGCTTAGTGTGAGAGCTGGGGGAGGATGCGTTTTACCCAGAAATACAATTTTGTGTTGGACTCGACCATGGCTCTCCTTCAGCTCTGATACATGAGCCCCATGCACGCTGCATCAGGGTGAGAAGGATCTCTCCTCTTCCCTTGCCCTCCTTCCCCTGTCAAAGCCATCCTGGTGCAGCCCTCAAACTCTCTGTGGGAAAGTGGAGCAGCTTATCCCTTGTGTAGGAAAATATAAAACTGGAAATCAAGACTGTGCCTGGGAAATAACATTAAATGTGAAAACATGCTGGGGTAGCCAACTCGGTTTTGAATCCCTTGGTCTTGTGTTGGAATTTTTACAGCCAGTTACATTCAGCAAAGCATCCCTGGGATGTGCTGTGTGCAACTCCAGTGCTGGAAAATAGACATTTGCAGACTGAAATGAGGGCTACTGGAATGAATCTCCATGTGAAACAGGAGTCCCTGTGAGTGCTGGGTTCGGGTGGTGCCATCCAGGTTTGCTGTTGTCTCCTGGATCTGGAGACACCTCCCCGAGTGCTGCAGAAGAATGGGAGATTGGGCAAAACAATGGCAAGGCCACAGCAACAAGCAACATGTGCTCTTGGGGAGCACAAGTCAAGTCATTCTTGTCATCAGACATCCCAGTCACCTGCCGGGATACCTGGGGGAGAAATTAGGGCAGCCAAACACATATTGTTTCTTTTGTTGGAAGTGCCAAGCTCGGTGGAGATGAATTGGCCATCTGTTCCCTCCCAGCCACGCTCTGGCAAGCCGTAAAGCTCCTTTTTATACCTTGCCACTTTCCATCAGTGCTAACAAAAGTCAGGGGGAATTGTTTGGTTTTTCCTCAGAACATTCTCCCCTTTGACAGTGTGCAACCAAGAGCCTTTTTCCACAACGTGTTGTTCTCCCTCTGGCCCCGCTGTGTTTGCACAAGACATTCAGGTACCTTATCTCCGAGAGGAGAGTAACCAGACACCTCTTCAGGCCTGAAACCGAACCCCTCAATGGACTGCCCAACAAAGAGCTCTTGTCCAAGCAAACACTGTTCATCCTGGTGTCAGTCCTCGGCTGCCACAGTCCCCACGCTTCACCCTGCAGGACAGGCCACAGCTCTCCATTAGGGCTGGGGTCACGGCCTCCTCCCCAAACGAGTCATTAGTTACATCCTAATTGATGCTGAGGGCTGCAGGGGCATCCTCTGACAGGCTTTGGGAGTCCCTCAGTGCCTGGATACTCGAGCTCTTCTTGTATCTGATAGTGTGTCTGATTCTCTGTGCCAGGCATTGTCATCCCATTGTCACGGGATGGTTTGATCCATGTGGGAATGTGGAATTCAGCCTGTGTGCAGTGCATTTACAGAGCATTGTATGCTATACAGGGCACATAAATCACATGTACATTAACTGGTGCCTTACTCTGCTGAGCTTTGTCCATGAGAACACCGAGCTCCATCTCCCCGTGGGCCTCAGGGCTGGGGAAGGGGCTCTTGGGGCGGCACAGGGGACAGAAGTGACTCTGCCTTCTGAGAAGATGAAGCTCCTGTCTGGAGAAACACGTTTGTACATATTCAGATTTTCCAAACTCCTGTAAATACTTTTACTAATAATTCTTTACAGTGTTTTTCCCTTCCTGAATGGCTGTGCCTGAGTGCAGCCAGCCAGCTGAATTCTCCTGTGTTAGCTTTGTGTAGGTATGGATTTTGAAACTCCATTTTCCTAAACAAAATTACACCTTTAGAAGACATTTCTGAGCTTTGTAAACTTGTCAGTGAAGCCTTGCTGTGTTCAGTTTCATGTTTTTTTAGTACTGCTGGCAGAGAAACAAATCAGACACTGCTTTGGTTCCAATGTGATTTCTTGCTGTAGAAATACAGAAAAAATTACATTTGAATTTTCCCTCCAGACAGTTTTATTAGAGAGATATGAGGGAGGGCCCTAGGTTTGTGTTTCTCTTTCAGAAATTTTTATTCCAGTTTCCTTTCCTTGGCATAGACACCCCATGTCCTGGCTGCACGGATGGTGAGCACTGGGAGCAGTCTGGGATTCTGGAACCCCAGCCCCTGCCCAGGAGGTGTTTTTGGAGGCTGAAGCCCCCCAAATTCCCCCTGACAGCAGCAGAGCAGTTTGCTGTCAAAAGCCCATAAATTGAAGTAAGCAGCATCAAACAAACGTCCTGTGAGGACTGTCAGGCCATGACATTATGGAATAAATAATCCCAGCCCATTGAGGTGCCCAATTAACTTCCGTATGATTACTAGAGTACGATTTAATGTTTGGGTGCTGGAACGGAGCCAGGGAATATTTACTTCCCATCTCAGCACTGCAGATTGCTGCTGGCAGGTAACTAAATCCAATAATTAGCAGTGCAGGGGAAGGCAGGCCTGCTGATCTCTCTCCAAAGGGGTGATAATTGATCACATGAAGGGAGGTGTAAGAAAGACTCAGAACTGGAGGAATTTGAAACTCTCTGGCGTGGGCACAGTCCATCCCTCCCACAGCAGGAGAGCCCCTGCTCCCTGCAGCCCAGGTGCAGCACCGAGGCAGTGGAGATGTGCACACTGCAGGGAATTTGATCCCAAGGCAGCCTCTCCATTCCAGAAGGACTTGCAAACCTCTGTGGCTCAGCCTTCCCCTCCCACCCCCTGGGACTCCCTGGCTGTGGTGCAATTTGCATTTGATATCCGTGAAGCAACTCTGCTGAGTTTGGTGATCTGGGTTTTGTGTGTGTTACAGAAAGGAGACAAATCGTGATTCTTGCTTTGCATTGATCCGTTAGACAAAATAAATAGCTCTGGGGCACGTGAAACTTGCCTGGCATTAATGAACACCCAGGAGTTGTGCCAGAGCATCGCTGGTAGTGCACCAAAATGCCCCAGTTTTGAATTTCACCCTGAAAGGTTCCGAGAGCTGATCACACAGAGCTGAACCCAGCCAGCAGCTGCAGCACAAACCTCCGAGCTGAAATCCAACACTGACAGCGACGTCCAGCCCGATGGGTGGCAGGAAAAATCACTGCAGAGGAGAAGGGCTCCTCCAAAAAGCGTGCTGGGCTCTAATACCGACCTGTCTGCTTGGATTATCTGCACCAGGGGCTTTGGCTGAGACTCCTGGTAAAGGCAGGGCCAGGCAGAGCTGCTGGTGCTGTGCTCACTCCCATCCTTGGAGCAGCATGTGGGAGAGAATTTTCTTCTGTTCCAGGCTCCTGCAGCCGGGAGAGAAGTTAACTTACCCTGCCCTGAACCACGCTGGGCTGGTGGGCAGTGGGACATGGCATGTATCCTGTCTCTGTATCCTGTCCCTGTATCCTGTCCTTGTATCCTGTCCTTGTATCCTGTCCCTGTATCCTGTTCCTGTATCCCCAGCCCTGCATCCCATCCCTGCATCCCTCCCCTGTATCCCATCCCTGCATCCCAGCCCTGCATCCCTCCCCTGTATCCCAGCCCTGCATCCCATCCCTGTATCCCATCCCTGTATCCCATCCCTGCATCCCCGCCCTGCATCCCTCCCCTGTATCCCAGCCCTGCATCCCAGCCCTGCATCCCTCCCCTGTATCCCTCGAGTGGCACCACCCCGAGTCCCGCCGTTCCTGGGTGTATTTTCCGAGCCTGGCTTTGTGACAATGATTTGTGTGGCAGCACCTGAGGCTGCCTGAGGAGGCCGGGAAGGGCTCAGGGAGGGAATGTCGGGCTCTGGCCCGGCACTGCTGTGAGCTGGCAGCTGAGGGCAGGAATTCAGGAGCTCAGTGGCTCCCAGGGAGGGCACATCCCTCCAGGGGCTTCCTGGCCTCCCTGCCCCTCCCTGCCCTGAGCAAACACCTGCCTTCCAAGGCTTCGCCCTGGTCCTTCTTTCACTGTCGCCTGATAAGCAAATGCAATGCTTGGAGTGACAGGGTGGAGACAACTCTTAACCAGGAGCCGAAGGATTGGGGAGCGCGAAAAATTTCCTGTCCTGATCCTCACTCCTCAGCGTGGTTCCAGACATGCACACGTGTCCATACAGCGCAGGGAAACAAGTCCCACACGTTCATTCTCCCCCTGAATCCTTCGAAGGCAGACTCCAACCGTGGCAGTAAATTATCTGCAGACACATGACACAGACGGATTGTCGGGCTCGGATTTTTCCACTCTGTGCATTTAATTTGACTCAACAGTGTCGCCCCAGTTTCTGCAGATTACAGAGTCCACGCTCTCAATCATTTCTATTGCTCCCATAAGGAGGGAATTTTGCTTTATTTCTTTCTCGTGTGCTTGCACCTGCTGTGTTTTATTGTCCTCTTTAACCCTTTCTCTGCACGGGTGAGTTCTCCCAGGCTCGGCTGTGCTGCAGGAGCTCAGAGCTGTTGCATGGCTGGTCTGGGAAGGCAGGCTCCGGAGGAGGAGGAGCGGAGGCAGAGAAATCCATGGCATTGTGCACCCTGATGCCCTCCTGGTAATCCACCCCTGGGTCTAGAAATGTGGATTCAGTTTTTCCTTTGTAAGGAGCAGTTCTGCCAATACTGTACTGCTCTTTTGTCCCCCTGTAGGCCAACAGCTGTAGGAATGATGGCTTTTGGCAATGGCATCTGACACCTCGTTTGCAAACCGATTTGTATTTCAAAACAAGAAGGAAGCAGGTTGGGGGTTGGTCACCATCCCAGCTTTTTCATATTCTTTTCCTTGTATCCTCTGCTTTGCCATCCAGTTGGAAAATCATTTCAATGGTCCAAGTTTGACATTGTCGTTTCTAAAGAACCTATGGGGTTGCGCAAGCAGCTTTCCAAGACTTCCTCTGAGTTTCACCTGGTGGCTCCAGAAAGAAGTGACTGATGGAATGTGTCTTGACTTCTCTTGAAAAGGGGTTTTGAGGTGTGTGATCTTGGCTGGGTTCAGAGCCTTTGGAGCTGCCCCTGTTCCTGCTCCTCTGCTGCAGGCACCCACACAGCACTGTCCCTGCAGATCAGTGACTCCAGAGGGCCTGGTCTGAAATTTATTTATTTATCATCTCATGTGCGTTTCCTCAAAAGACTTCAATGCATTCTGCAAATTTAATTAATGCTCGTCTATCTCAGTGTGTGACAAACTGAGGCATAGAAATCCGCTTTTGTTCAGGTTGAGAGGAGCTGTAACCCACAGCACATCTCAGCACTCAATAGGTTCATCTTGCATTCCTCCATAGATAAAATTTCTTACCACCTCTTATCAACATCTTCCCTCCTTTTATATTTCTTTTTTTTCAGTAAAACAAAAGCTGTGCCAAAGGTAAAATTAATTCTTAAGATTTCAGCTCCTCTCCCATGTTCTCATCCCCCTCTTCTGTGCACCCAATTACATGTGTGCCATAACTTTTCTTTTCCCTTCTTAAACACGTTATTCCTGAGCTGTTCCCATCATTCCTGACTGGGCCAGCCTTGACCACCAGCAGGTCCATCCTGCAGCCAGCTGGGATTGGCTCTGCTGGACATGGGGGAAGCTTCCAGCAGCTTCTCACAAAAACCAGCCCTGTAGCCCTCCCCACTACCGAAACCTAGCCCCACAAACCCAATTAACAAATCAGTTAATGCATCCTAAACACGGTGGGTTAGGGTTTGACATCTGTGGCATGTGGGTGCTACCCTGACACCGGTCCCTGGCACTGAGAGCCCCGAGGGACCTTGACAACCTGCCCTGGGCAAACAGAGCCTTGCAGGCTGAACCTCTGAGGTGCTGTGAGGCGAGCTCCATGTTCCGGAGGAGGATTAAAGGCAAAGGATGGGGAATGCCCATTTCTCATCACCTAGAGGGGAAGGGAATTAGTGATGAACAGAGGAATTGTGTAAGGAGGTAGGCTGGGAAGAAGGGAAGCTCACAGTCCAAATAAAGACAGAACCCTCATGAGATGCAACTCTGGTGGTGTGTAAATTCAAAAAAATGGCTGTATGTGCTCCCATGCTTCTGGAGCATCCCTCAGATCCTCCTGGGATCCAGAACGGAACAGTCAGAGAGTTTCCTCAGGCTCAGCTTCCTGTATCTATGCCCCACTAGGATTCATGACTTGCTTCTCTTCTTGCCAGCATTTTCGGGTGGTGATAGGTTTAATTAACACTGTGAATGTCCATCCCGTTCTCTGGAGGTGCCCATGCCGTTGTTGTGACTGCTGCAGTCACACACCAGAGCTCTGTGTTCCAGGCTGTAAATGATTGCAGCATCACTTAAACCACGATGTGGTTTTCTTGGCAATAGCTCAGCTACTGTCATGGCTGGAAACAGATTAGATGGGAAGGCAGCAGGAAGGCAGGAGCTGAACCCTGCGTTGGAAAGATGTGTGTGACAGTGGCTGCAGAGGTGTAAAACTGTCTCCTCTTTGCAGGTACAGCTTCCCCCAGGTGGTTGCAGGGATGTAAGCAGGAGGAAATGCAGGTTTGCTTGGGTGTGTTTATAATCCCTCACTACATTCCCCTGCTTAACCCCACAGCATCTCAGCTCCAGCTTTCCCAGGTATATACTTTGAGGAAAACCCCTCCGTTCCAGACTCATGCAACCTTTACTGCTGCTGCTGCTGACTTCAGTGTTGTTCCTGTAGGACATCCCAAACCTAGTCAAACATTTCCAGAGAAGGAATTAATTATAGAGAATTCTTCCCATGTTTTATGGCATTAGCTGGAGTTCCCATCCAAGAACTGAAGAGCCCACATTTGTTTGATTATCCACTGCAATGTTTGTTTTTCTTCCCATCAGACAGAAATAGGCTTGTCAGAGCTGCTGTCACTGCAGGGGCAGGGAGATGTGGCTGAGAGAGAGGATGTGTGAGCACAGCCCTCCGTGGGTGAGTCGAGGCAGTGTTCATCAGCCCATCCACCATCCTGCCCACCTTCCTGGAGCTTCCCTCCAAGGCCCAGTTTCCTTCTGGGTATCCAATATTCCATCAGTGGGGAAGGAAAATGATGTCTGCAAAGGTGCTAATTGCTCATGTTTATCAAAAGCCCGAGAGCCTGCAGGAAGGTGGGGGAGCATTTCCAGCTCGGAAAGTTCTCCCTGCCCAGCTGCTTCGGAGAGCTCGGCCAGGGTGATTTACCGCCCGTTCACCAGCAAACGCTTCACTCAGGGCTGGGCTTTTCTTTCAAAGCTGAGTGTTTAGAACAGGGATGATTAGAAGTGACTGGCCTGGTACATGAGTCGGGCTCTAATCATGAACAAAACAAGCAAATAAGCCGTTCGCAAATGACAAGAGCTGCAGCAAATTAATGCTCCACAGCGTGGCTCTAGAAGAGTGAGAAAGCCAAGAAGAGACCACTCAGGTAAGGGCGGTTAGTGGGCAGAACTAATCCCGCTCAAAGTTGTGTCTCAGTCCTTTAGCACTGCAAGGTGTGGGAGAAGGATCATCCACAGCCAGGCTGTAGCCAGAGAGGTCAGTGGCAGGAGGCTGATGATTGTGACACTTCATCATCCAGCTCTGCATAACCCAAATCTTCTTCTGGCCACACCACTGTTCGACCAATTCCATTTAAAGGTGACAACAACTTTGATTTTAGTAACAAAAGGATAAGGAATTAAAAAAAAAAAAAAAAGGCAAAATTCATAAAATTTGAATCTCCAGGTTCTAAGGCACTTGGCTGAAGGAACTCCTGTAGGACTCGCCTCTAGCTGAGGATACAGCCCTGGACACAACTTTGACTGCTGCTGGCTCAAGAGCACTCCCTATGCAAATACACAGCAGAGGAAGTCGGTGACTTTTTGCTGCAGGAAAGGGCAGGAAAACTTTCAATTTTCTGAAAACGCTTGGCCATTGAATGCTGCTGCCAAAGGCACAAAGCAGGAATACATTTGCAAGTCTGTCAGACAAGAAAAGTATTAATAGGTTTTTGAATACATGGAAGTGTTTTCAAGTCATCTTATTATCATAAAAATAAGATTTCAGCAGCTTATAATGCAGGAGGACTGCTGAAGGGCTTTAGTTGGTGAGTTTATCATTTCTCCAAGAGGCTGTGAAGGATGTTTGGCTAAAAAGAAGATGTTCTCACTCAGTGTTGCTGAGGAAGCTGACTGACCGTGAGTGGGTGTCAGGTTTGGGTACAGTTCAGCCTCGAGAGGAGCCCGAGCTGAGAGGGGCCCTGAGCCCTGGGTGTCCCTGGCTGCAGGGAGGGCTCAGGGCAGGGCCCAGGCTCTGCTCTTTAGGGGCCCCTCTCAGCTGGGGCTCCTCTCGAGGCTGAGCAGCCCCAGCTCCCTCAGCCTGTCCTGGGCACGGGGATGCTCCAGGCCCTTCCTCAGCTGCGCAGCCTCCGCCGGCCCCGCTCCAGGAGCTCCCTGGCCCTGCTGTGCTGAGGATCCAGAGCTGGACACGGCACTCCAGAGATGTGTTTCTTATCCTGGCCTTCCTAAGAATATTAATGCGTCTGGTTTTAAACCCCTTGCAAGAGTAAGACTGTGCTGCTCTCCTGGGGGAGGCTGTTCCCAAGTGTAATTAGAGTTTTGCTTTTAGGTAACTTTCCTTGTCTTGGAGCTTTTACTGTCACTTTTATTAATGATTTTTTGCTTTAGTGCTATGATACCTTTCTGATTTTTACTGGTTCACACATCTGACAACAACTAGGGACCACCGACCTTGCAGCCTGGCCCCTTCCTGACGCTGTTGTATTAATTTCTGCATTTTTCTTATATTTTGTATGAGAAAAACCTCCTGTGTTTGCAGCTAAGGCAAAACATCTTCTAAATTCCTGGAATAACAACTGGAATAAGACTTTTATGCCTGACCTCAGAGCAGCTCAGGCTTCTTTCGGTGCCCAGCCCACAGCCCTTGTGGGGACCAGCCGGGCGTTGCTGCTCAGGTGGGCAGGCAGCACCACGCTGCCTGGAAATCCCTCCTGGAGCCAGGCTTTCCTCTTCCTCTGGCATCCAAGCAGAGGGATTACGCGGGGACCTGGTCCCCAGCAAATGGTCAGTGCCCTTGTGCTCTGCCTGGTGCTGAGGTCTGTAGTGCTTGAGGAACAGGACATTTGGGGCTCCCTCCATTCCCACTGGGCTGTGGGAAGTAGGGTCCGTGTCAGGGCAGGTCCAGCCCAGAGTGCTCCAGCATTCCCAGCCAGCCATGCACTGGGAATGCTGATCATTGATGATGTGGGGGACGGAGCAGAGCCAAAGTGCACAAGTGGAGAGAGGTCCAGCCACAAAGTTCACTCTGCTGTGCCAATGGACTGCAGAGCTCCAGCCCCCAGTGCTCATTGCTGGCAGGACAACAGCAGGGAGAAAAACAATCCCCGAGCAGTAAATATGGGCAAAGCTTTCCATACAATGGAAAAATACAGATGCATCTGCCTGAGAGTGTCAGAGCTCTCTACAAGAGCTGTTCCCACCCCCCCATTTCCTGCTAGCGTGGCTTTCCTAGAAATGGATGCCGTGTCCTCAGCCCAGGACTCGGCTGGGGCCTCTGGCTGTACTGCTGCTCCCTCACCTGCTTGGATGCCCCTTTCTTGCTGGAACTGCAGCATCCAGAGAAGAGCACTTCACAGAGCTCTTGCTGAACTCTGTGGCTGAAAAGCCACGCAAATCGAGCTATAGAGTGAGTGTGTGGAGGCACTCACTGCTCTCAGTGTACATTTAATAAACAGGGTCATTTGGGCTCAGCTCTGCAGAGTGGGCTTCTCTGGGCTATTTGTCTATATCTGGCTTTTTATGCAACATGATTTCTTAGTGTAGAGCAGAGCTGGTGGATGTTTCCAACATAATTCTTCCAAAAATTACTGGTCTTTAAATGCATCTCAAATGTCCATTTGGCAAATTTTTCTATTCTAAAAAAAATTCGGGATTTTTAAAAAAAGTGTTAATAGCATTAAAGTACTTCAAATCTTACAAGATTTTTAAAATTATTATTATTTCAACTGCAATTTTTGATAAATGAAAACTGCGGATTTGCAAGAGCCCTCTGTTCTTGAAAATTATCAACTATTTCAAAGTATCTTCAGTCCTTTTGCACTTCTTCTATTGGCCTTTGGACCCTTTGGCTGATTCCAGTCAGGAGGAGTAGAAGCCGTGGAGGTAACTCCCAGGTTCACCCAGGAGGGCCCAGCTGGAGCACAGAGCTGGAAGGAGCAGAGCGAGCAGGAGCGCGAGCCTGGCACCGCGGTGGCCCAGACACAGAAGTGTCTGGACTTGAGCTGCATCCCTTTGCCACTGCCTTTCCCTGCTCACATTCCTGCTGGGTGCACCTTGGAACAAAGGGCGGGATTTTGTGGACAAAGACACCTTTCCCAGTGCTTTGCAGAGCCCCAAACACTTCCAATTTCAGACAACTGCTACAACAAATAACAGAGTACTCACCTGATCTGCTCTTCTGGGGCAGGGATTTTCTTGCTTTGTTTTCTGCTTTTCTTTTTACTACTGGTGATTCACAAAGATGCTTCCCCACAACTGCTGTAACTGCTGATAATGATGGATCTGTCCTTTTCACTACTCCTTTCCCTGCTCCTTTCCAAACCCTCTTCTCTGCTGGTAACGCTCATCTGTATTGCAACTTTGCTTACATTTTGGCAGACCTTGGGAATTTCGGCAGCAATAAATTCAAATGGATAGAACTAAGAAAAAAGACAGCTTTTTGGAACAGAGAGCAAGGCTTTTTTTGGTGGTTTTTCCTTTTTGTTTCTTTTTCTAGATATATCATCTATGAACGCTCACCTGGGACTGCTTTTATATAGAAAAAGATATCATGTGCCTAAATTTGTATAGATTGAACCTGAAATTGAAAATAGATTTCTGCTCTGACCATATTTCTCAGTTGTCTGTCCCTGAAAGGAGCACACAAGATCATAATTTGACTTGTCATATATTTATTTCCCTGGGCTTTTGTTTGCAATTAACACAATATTTAGCATCCTGTTTACAGTAAACTCTTGGAATAGGCATGAAATGACCATTTCTGGCTTTTGCCTGATGATCAGAAAGGCCCCATTTTTGGGCACTGCTGGCACAGAACTGCTTTCTTGGGGTTACACTGTTTTGTGCCAGCTGAAGGTGTGCCCTGAGAGACCCCTCCTGTGCTCCAGCCTGGGTTTTTGTTGCCTTTTGTCTCCCAGTCTTCCTTGAGAAGATCCTTAGCAGGGAAGCTGTGCCTGTCCCCATGCATCAGGCAAGGAGAAACGCCCCGGGCAGCTCCGTGATCCCCCAGCAAAGCTGGAGACAGCACCTACTCTATCAAACAGCTCCTGCTCCTGCCACAGCTCCCTCAGGGCTCTGGCCTCATCCACTCTACGACACTGCCAATGTCACCTCACCCCGGCTCCCTGGGAGCCCCTTCCCTGCTCCAGCAGGTCTCACCTGCAGGAATATTTTCCAGATGTGCAGTCTGAGCTCTGCTCCTCGCTGTGCCCAGTGGCTCTGAGTGTGCTTTTTACACAAGATGTGTTCAAGCAAAAGTGCTGCAGCCTGATAGGACCAAAGGAAATATTTTCACTGGTTCTGAAAAGAAATCATGGCCGAAGAAAATAAAAATACAAAACAACCCTTAGGAGGAATTGCTGTCCATGAGGACTTGGAAGCATTTGGAGACCGGCTCTTCTTCCCCTGCAGAAACTCCACTCGCCTGGCCCCTAAAGCTGATGAGAAAGCAGAGCCCTCCTGTGAGCCCTGCAGGGGCTCAGGGCATCTCCCAGGGGCTGTCCTCGCTTTTTGTTCTGACACACCAGGACCCTCATCATGGGAACAGTTCAGTGCACTGCTGTCACCTGAGCTGGGCTCATTTCCATGGGGTCCTTTCATCTTCACCCAAGGCTGTTACTGGTCCTCACCTGCCTGAGGGATGGCTCAGGTGGTGCCTTGAGAGCACCAGACCAGCGGCCCCTGTGAATGTGCTGGACTGTCCTGGTTCCCTGCCCTGGCAACACTCAGGTGTGCTCCAGGGTGGTTGTTGATACCTATGGGTGACGCTTCCATGATGCCTTGTTTTTCCTGGGCTGCAGCTCACTGTGTGCTGTCCCTGGGCTGGGCTGTTGTGGGGATTAGAGATGGACTGGGATGACCAGGACTAGGAGATGGAGATGTAGGTTCCTGTACTAGAGTCTCTCTCTTTGGCTACTGGTTCCCTTTCTGGTTCCCTTAAAAAGCAAAACCTCACCCACCCCATTACCAGGCGCATTGCAACCCTAAACCTGTTATAAACCTGTTATTCCTTTGTATTTTGGGGTCAAATGGAAAATGTGATGATGTTCTGATTCTGACTGGGAAATCTCTTGACCAGTTTCACCCTTCCAGAGGACTGTGCCAGTGGGGAGGGACACTGGAATTTCACGGGCAAAAGAGCCGCGAGGATGAAGATGCTGAGGCTGTGTTGAACATGGGATAGCAAAGAGAGGAGCAGCTGCACAAGGCTGTTGTCGGCACCAGCAGTGCCGAAAGGGTGGGATGAGGGGTGTGGGGCTTCCTGCCTCTCAAGGAGGTGTTGCTTTGTTTGACCTTGTTTTCATCCCAAATGATCTTCAATCCCATCAGCACGTTAAATTAAGCATTACCCTAGAAAGTTGTATTTATCTATTTCTTCATCTGAGGACACTGAATTTGTACTTTACAGGATTGTTTATTTTTTTGGTATTGATCCACCTAAAAATTACCCTCAGAAGAAGAGCAAAATGTGTGCTGGAACAGGAGGAAGGAGAGAGCGAGTTGTGATGCAATACCCAGAGCTCTGCAGGCTGCATCTGCAAACAGCAGCAGCAAAAACAACAGCCCAGCTCTTTTTGTGACATGTGAAGTACAATTATGAGGTGAAATATGAAGCTGGTATCTTAATATCTTAACGATACTGAATTTATTTTCAAAGCTAAGCTGTGCAGAATGAATCATTTATCAGTGGGCCATATGGAAAGGCACTTATCTAAACCCCCTTCCTAGTCCCAGGTGTGCTTCTCTGGCAAGAGCAAATCACACACAGCACTTGGAAGAGAACTTAAATTCCAGATGCGCAATTTTAAAAGATGCATTTGCAAAAATAAGGCCAAATCCTACAATATCTGCTGCTTCAGGGAAGTTATGGAAGAGTTACCCCCTGTTCCATAGGGGTAACAGCCCCAAAATGCAGCTCAAGGGATGCCCTTTTCTCCTGTGTCACACCAGTTTGATGCCAGCGTTGATTTCCGAGGAGCAAGGCTGTCAGGGGGAAGTGAACTCAACCCAAAGTGTTTAATGCCTGAGTGCTTTCCTCATGTCCTGTCCATAAATACAGAGAGACAGCGAAGGAAGGGTTTGTATTGATGTTGCTGCTGATGGATCCAAGGGGGACAGCAGCAGTTTGCCTTTCAGTGCTCCAGGGGTGCAGCTTCTGCAGCTCCCTGGCGTGGGGAAGGTGGAGCTCCTTCCAAGGGGCTGTGAGAGCCGGGGCCTGCAGCAAAGCAGGGCAGAGTAGGGTACAATAGTTCCTGCTCAGTGCTTGTGGCAGTGCTCAGCAGTGGTACTGGAGGAGGACGTTTTAGAGAGGTTCTGACTCCCTGGTCCTTACTGGCCTCTGTTTGCTGGTGGTGACGTCGTGGAGCGGCACAAAGCAGAGGGGACACCAGAGGATGAGGACAGTGTCACCTCTGCCAGAGCAGCTGGCAGCTGGTGCCTGCAGCTGTGGAAGGGCTGCAACCTTTGCATCCTGCCCTCCGAAAAAGCTGCCTGCTCACCTCAGAAACCACACCCAGCCAGGCTGCACTTCCCTTGCTGCTTGATTCCCTCCATCCCTGTGTCAGCTCAATCAGCAGGTGGCTGCAGTTCCAAAGGCATGAGCAAATTCCTGCAAAAAGCCTGAGGAGTAACTTGTATCTTGAGATGCTCTGGAATATCTCCAGTTGGTTCAGAGGATGGGATGGCCTCCAGCAGCTAAATACTAAGCTAAGTGATTCAGAGAAGCCTGATGAGCTCCATATCCCAGTAACACCAAAATATAATGGAAATTGAATGTCTGACTGCCTTTAAGTAATTTGAGGATCCCAGTCCTGTTGTATTTATGAGGCCATGCTTAGTGAGGCACCGAGCAGGCTCTCCACAAGTCCCCTCCCTTCCAGAGTAGCAATATTCACACAGAATTGTGTGCAAAGGATCAAGCTTCACTGTTGGCAGAGCCTGGGAGTTCTGGCACGTTGCAAAAGTAAATTTGGTTTAAAGTCCAGCTGGTTTACCTGAGTGAAGATGCACTGAGTGAAAGGACACAGGTTCAGAGGGCTCTGCCCACACTGCAGGAGAGGCCATGACCAGTATGCAGTACAGGTGATGATGCCAGGAGTGATGATGATCTCCTTCACAGCAATGAGATGATCCCAGAATGGCCTAAGGAGCAGAGGCAGCTGAGTTCTGGTTAGATAATCTCTCCCAAAGGAATGCAAGTGCAGCGAAGATCCCCTGTGTCCCAACACATCAAGGGCTGCTTGTTTCCATCACTATGTTTCAGTGCCCAGATGGACCTGATTGCTGTTGGTCTTTCACTGGCATTTTAAATTTCCTTCCCTCAGTTTTGAAAAAATGCCTTTCCTGAGCCAGTCTAAAAATCCTTCACTTTTTCTCTTTGTTTGGTTTTTTTGTTTCTTACACATCGTGTAGCCTGGAGACTGTGAGGGACTGATTCCCAAAGAAAAATATCTCTGTTGCCCAGGCTCATAATTTATAGAATGGCTCTTCTGACCAGTTGTGTTTTCCATTTAATATATTTTCTGTTTTTCAAATCTGCCCCTTTCAAGCGGAAATGCGGGGCTCCTCAGAGCTGTGATGGGGGAACGCTGCTGAGAGCTCAATTTAGAGGTCAGGGGCCTGGGGGCCGGGGCGTTCCTTTTCCTTCTGCTCTGAAAGAGGCTGAAGACAAAGGTGAGGAAAGGAAGGGGAGGTAAATGCTGTAAGATCATAAACAGCCCCGCATGTGCAGTCCCAGGGCTGCGTCTCACACTGTCCATCACCACGGCGGGCTCGTTACTGCTCCCCCCAAGCCTTTCTGAACCACCATTTCCCCCTTTCCCTGCAGTGCTTCCCCCGGAGGAAGGCAGCTGTGGGGCAGGTGCCCATGGCAGGGGCTCCCCGGGCACACGGGGATGTGTATGATGGGGTCACACACCCGGTCCTGCAGTGTCACACCCCTGGGTCCTGCAGTGTCACACACCTGAGTCCTGCAGTGTCACACACCCAAGGCCTGCAGTGTCACACACCTGAGTCTTGTGGTGTCACACACCCAGGTCCTGCAGTGTCACACCCCTGGGTCCTGCAGTGTCACACACCCAAGGCCTGCAGTGTCACACACCTGAGTCTTGTGGTGTCACACACCTGGGCCCTGGAGTGTCACACACCTGAGTCCTGCACGGTCACACACCCCAGGCCTGCAGTGTCACACACACCTGGGTCCTGGAGTGTCACACACC
>VZRS01012522.1:214121-324242 GCA_013398055.1 Ifrita kowaldi
CACCTGAGTCCTGCAGTGTCACACACCCAAGGCCTGGTGTGGAAGAGACAGGGGGAGCAGGGTTGTGGAGCCAGGGGTGAGCCTGCAGCCCCTGCTCCTGTTAACAGCCACGGCTTCCCTCCTCTCCCTGCCTGAGGCACCATAAGTACAGCTGAGCACAAGACAAAAGTGCTGCTGCTCTAAAATTGGCCTTACTGGACATCATCAACACCCAGGTCAAGTTACTGGAACTTTGGGTTCCTAATAAATGCGTGTGTGCTTGACAAAGGATGTAAACCAGGGAATCCTCTTTGTTTACATGGCCTGTTTCACACTGGCACCTCTTTTACTTGCATTAGCAAGGCACTGCCTGACTTTGCTAATTAGGCCAAGGCCATCTGGCCCTGTTCCGATGCCCATGCAGGCTTGAGGCCATGGTGTGGGAGAGGGAACTTTCCACCAGACTTGACTGTACATGGTCCCTTGGAAGGCTCCGTGTATGCAGAACCCAAAGCCACCTGAAGGACACAAGCACTGACATGACTGCAGGCCAGGCCTCTTGCTGCTCCCCCCGTTCCTGCTCCCCGATCTGGTGGTGGTGGAACAGCCAAGCCAGCCTTTCTATAGGAGCTATAGCTGTGGCTCTGCTCCATTTCAGCATTTCCCAAAAGCCTAAGCAATGCTCAGGTCTAAGAATGAGACTTGAGGGCTGGCTGGGCTATGGGGCGTGGGGCTGGGAAAGCATCTTCCCAGTAAAGGCAGGAGGTTTCCTGGAGCAGCCCCAGCTCTGCAGAGTTCCCCATTAGTACAGGGGCTGTTAATCCAGTTCTGCACTGAATGCTTGCAACTAATAAACTTCTTATGTGGCTGGTAAATAAAACTGGTAAGGAAATTAATTTTTTTCCTGGATGAAAAAAGTGGAAAAAAGGGGTTTTTTTTCAGTCATTAAGGTAATGGTTTTTTATAAAGGAAAATGTTTCATTGTGATTAAATTAACATTTTCAGATATTAAAAAAAATTACATTTGAATATTTAAGATACAGTTGTACCTGCCACCTGAGAGACATTGTGTAATATGATGCTGTTTTTCTGTTAAGAGCAACTGTTAAATCCTTAATCATGGAATCTGGTTTGGATTGGAAGGGACATTAAAGCTCATCCCTTTTCAATCCCCCTTCCATGGGCAGGGACAGCTTCCATAGGTTGGTTCAAGCCCCAATGTCCAGCCTGGCCTTGGACACTGCCAGGGATCCAGGGGCAGCCACAGCTTCTCTGGGCACCCTGTGCCAGGGCCTCCCCACCTTTATAATAAAGAATTTCTTCTTAATATCTAAACTTAACCTACTGTCTGTCAGTTTGAATCCCCCCTCCCCTCTGCCCACGCTGGGGCTCAGCCCAGGGCAGGGGGTTCTGGGCTGGGGCAGGTCCAGCTCTCACCCCCAGCACCCCCAGGTCCTTCTCCCAGGGCTGCTCCAGCTGCTCATCCCCAGCCTGGATTTTTTTGCCCAAGACACTCCTCCAGCCCAGCAAGGCTTCATGGCAGAACTTGTTTAGGATTTTCTGTGCCAGGGCTCCATAAGTGATGTCAGAGCTGACTGTGTAGGAACACAACAAGCAGAAAGGGGAGCAGGACTTTCCTGGATGAAAGTGCCTGGGGTGGGAGTTTCACACTCTTCCAAGGCCCTGCACGGAGATGAAGATGAATTTCTGACCAGAGACAATTACATGTGGTTCACTCCCCTCCATGTTTATCAGTAACTCGTTCCTTATTAATTTTTTGGGATGAGCTGCAGCACCACAGCCCCATCGTGGCAAAACCAGTGAGTGCTGCCAGCCTTGAGAGCCCAGGCTGCAGAGAGCTTGTGACAGATGAAATATAGAAGAGGGAAAAGAGCAAAACCCAACATTTTTATTATTTTTTCTAATGGTCTCTGAGCTTTCAAGACCTAATTTTTTTCCTTCTCTTAAAAACTTTCCTTTACAGCAATGAGGAATGGGAATACGTATGTTAGGAAAAAAAGAAAAAGAGAGATTTGTTGATAAACACATGAATCCAGGAAATGGGGATTTAAGCCGTAATTTTGATGAAGTGATGCTTACTGTACTTTGTGAAAATACTCCTTTTATAAATTGATATTAAACAAACAGCAGAAAACACTCATTTTTAAGGACCCTTTACATAATCAGTCAGCTATTAAAAAGGGCTTAGGGCAAATGCAGCCCAGTCCCACTGCACATTTTTTTGACTGATCATTCCTGACAGCTGTGTGGGAATCTCTGGGCCTAGAGGGACAGGTTCACAAGAAAAGATCAAACACTGGAGGAGCGGGGCCAGAACGGTGACTAAAGCTCAGTTTAGCAGGTTTGAGGGATTCCACTGGCACAGCCACCCAAGAGAGAGGTGGAACTGTTTCAGAGGGTTCAAGGAATCACTTACTGGGCCCAACTGCGTCTGAGTTTCCTACCCAGGAGGTCTCTTAGACACTGAAATGGTTTTTCCAAGTAAAAGGTAGCTGGAGCACCAGGGATTGAGTTGTTCAAAACTAGACAGGATCAGGCTCCTGGGAGAGCATGGCACCAGGAATAATTCTGTCAAGAGCCAACAAAATGAATGACCTAATAGGGCCCTTTTCCACTTCTGATTTTCAGCACATGAAACGCCGTGGCTTCTGCTGCTCCCACACTGTGACCGGGTGCTCCAGGGCTGAAAAAAGACCCGGCTAAGCCTGGCTTACAGTCAGGGCTCATCCCTGCAGCAATACTGGAATCAAACTGCAGGATGGTGGGTTGTTAGGATTTCTTTGTCTGGGTTGTTTAACTGAGATCAAAGCCTCACTGCAGTGAGCACCGTGGCCCTGCACACTGAGGGACTGCCGGCTCCAGGCACCCGGGAGAGAAAGGAAAGAATAAAATGACTTCACTTGCAATGTATTCCTTGGGAGCCCTGAGAGAGAACCAAAGCCTTGGGAGATCCTGTCTGCCTCCTGCACCACCCCAGCCACCACCTCCCCCTGCACCACCATTCCACCAGAAGAGCTCCCTGGCCACGCTTTGCAGGCCCTGGCCCCGAGTTCTAATGCCATAAGCTCTGAGCAGTCACATCTGCACAGAGCTGTAGTTATTGGCTCTTTTTAGGAACAGTCTCTTTTCAGAAGTGTTATTTTTCTCTGAACAATGGACTTCAGGACATTTCCCAGTGGCTTTCGAGTGGCTCTCTCCCCTACACACATGGATGTAAGTCCTGACAGCTCAATGCACCACGTGTGTGATGTGTTCCCACAGGGAATCTGCCTCCACAGGATCTGCATCCCAGTGGGACAGGTTTCATTCCAGCACAGCTGCCAGCACGTGCTCTGGCAACCCCGGTTTCCTTTTCCCAGTGCCATGGCAGGACCCACAGCCCTCACGGAGCTTTGCTGGATACCCCAAGAGCCCCCAGCACCCAAGTGCCATGGGGAGCTGGGCTGCTGGGACAGGCAAGTCCAGCTGAACATGTGCACCCAAACAACCCACAAAAGAACAGCAGCTGCCTCCCAGCTGGAAAAGAGAGCTGAGAGTAGTTCAAATGAGCTTGCAATAAGTCTCTGAAGAGCTCAGTGCTTTCTGAGTGCAGCATGGACATCACCCTTGGCACTGTCTCGTTGATCACAGTTGTGCAGACACCCAGACAAAAAATTTTCTTAAGGGCTTTTCAATATTGAAGCCAAGCTTTTGGCTGCTTTTTAACAGGGCAGACAAAGTTGTTAGATATTTCAAGCAGAACACGGGTAACTGTTGGGCACAAAATGATAGGCAAATTTTTACACTTAAAAGAAAGCTGAAAACAAGATTAAACTTATACAATATACATACAATGTTTTCCCACCCACTCTTGGATGAAAGCTTAGAGCTTTTCTAAAGCTTCTTACCACACAGGTACTCCATATATCAACAAATATGTTTGCAGACATCAAAGAGCTGCAAGGATTTGAAACATCTCAGAACCCGTGGGCAATAATTACATCCCGAAAGCATTCACCCACGCTTACAGATAGGGAAATGAAGATAGAGAGGGCCATACACTTCCTCATTTACTCTGTCAAATGGAATTACCAGAGCAATGAATCTGGCTCAGAGAAGTTCAAATGATTTGTTTAAGGTCACAGCAGAAAATAAAGGACGGAGCCAGAGCAGGAACTCAGGAGTTTCCAGTCCCATTTGTAATCCACTTGATCACCCTGACTTTGCAATTTGTCAGTGGGATGAATGCTCAGTGCTCCTGTCAGTGCTCACAAACCCCTTCTGACATGGATTTCTTTCCTTTGGAAGAGCTGGTGCTGCCACAGGGCAGAGAGCAGGCCCAGCACGCCCCAGCCCCCTGGCACAGCCGGCTCCGTGCCGTGCCTGTGTGTGAGGAAAGCTCCCTGTCCCCTTCACAGCTGGCACGGCCTCTGGCACCAGGGCCTGGCACTGCCTCATCCAGAAATGCATCTCCTCCACAGATCACCCCCAAGGCAAGGCTGGAGGTTCATCGTTACCTGCCCAGCCAGGTGACACTGACGATCACACCCCAATCAGCCAGTGCCTAGAGAATGAGGGTGCAGTTTGACAGCTGTATTCCATGTCTGGTGATGCCCTCATTACAAATGCTGACTATTCAACCACTTTTTCCTGGCAATAAAACCTTGACACAAGCTTAGGAAATCTACTGTACTTGTGAGAAAAGTGAGGTAAGAATATGTTTCCATTTACTCTCTGAAAGAAAACAAAAACAAATGACTTGCTACTGAATGTTCTTTTTATTCAGAAAAATAAATCAGTGGCAGTCGCTCTAATTTATGTTTCGCTAACTTTTCCTTGAGATTATTTAAGAGAAAAAAATGGCTGTTTCTATGGTTAACTGGGAGAATATGAACGACTTTCTGGTCCTGTTTGTTCTTGGTAGGGGCTATAAAATTCTGCTCCTTGCTGTGTTCCAGTCACTGCAAGCTCTTTCAAATTTCAATGATATTCCATAAATTAAATTTTAAAGAATACAGCAAATTATTAGTGACAACTTCATGTTAGAAAAGAAGGCGCAGGGAGTTAAATTCATCTGGGCTTTTGACTCCTACTAAATCAATAGGTTTCTGTTTCCCTTTTCAATTAAGGCCATGCCAGAATTATCTTTTTCTCTCTTTAAGAAAAAAATTGAAATCAGACATAAAAAATTGAAACAGGGGAGAGAAAGAGAAATAAAATTACATCCCATCCAGTTTCTGATGCAGTATGAGGAACAAATGGATACTGAGAGAGCAGCTGCAGGGTGTAAGTGCCTTTCCAGAGGAAACTTTGGGGAGGAAAAGGCAGAGGATGGGGGTGCCTCTGCAGGACAGGGGGAATGGAACTGCAGCTTAAGTCAGACCAAGAAAAGAAAGAGATCCTAAGTCAGACCAAGGAAAGCATAAGAGAGGGGAAAATGATATCCCAAACAAATAAAGGTTACACAAAATTAAATAACTCCCTCACTACCATAGATAGTGATAGGACAAAGGGGAATGGCTTCAGACTAAAAGAAGAGAGATTTAGATTAGATATAAGGAAGAAATTCCTGGCTATGAGGGAGGTGAGGCCCTGGCACAGGGTGCCCAGAGAAGCTGTGGCTGCCCCTGGACCCCTGGAAGTGCCCAAGGCCAGGCTGGACACTGGGGCTTGGAGCAGCCTGGGCTAGGGGAAGGTTGCATGGCAGGGGGGATGGTTTTTAAGGTCCCTTCCAATCCAAACCATTCCATGGTTCCATGATTATGCAGCAAATGCCTCCCAGCTGGGGTTTGATGTGAGCCCCTGGCTCCCAGAGATCCCTCCTGCCATGCACAACTCAGCTGGAAGACAACCCCACGTGTTGGGATACACATAGCAAATATCCAACAAATATCTCAGAGTGGCAGTGGGAATCTGCCATTCTATGAATTCACTATAAATGTGTAACTGTTCCACCTTCGATGGAACTGAATGCCCCATTCCTTAGAGACTTTGCTCAAGCCTCCAGTTTATATTCTGTGCAAAAGCCTTTTTTCAGCCCTTTTTCATCTTTCTCTTTGTCCCTTCACTATAGACAAGATCTAAAAATTTCTGAAGTTAGGAAAGACCTTTTGTGACTAACTATAGCCACTTCTTTTTGACATTTTTCTATTGACAAAAGATAAAATATTATGAATAAAGTCTNGAAAATGATATCCCAAACAAATAAAGGTTACACAAAATTAAATAACTCCCTCACTACCATAGATAGTGATAGGACAAAGGGGAATGGCTTCAGACTAAAAGAAGAGAGATTTAGATTAGATATAAGGAAGAAATTCCTGGCTATGAGGGAGGTGAGGCCCTGGCACAGGGTGCCCAGAGAAGCTGTGGCTGCCCCTGGACCCCTGGAAGTGCCCAAGGCCAGGCTGGACACTGGGGCTTGGAGCAGCCTGGGCTAGGGGAAGGTTGCATGGCAGGGGGGATGGTTTTTAAGGTCCCTTCCAATCCAAACCATTCCATGGTTCCATGATTATGCAGCAAATGCCTCCCAGCTGGGGTTTGATGTGAGCCCCTGGCTCCCAGAGATCCCTCCTGCCATGCACAACTCAGCTGGAAGACAACCCCACGTGTTGGGATACACATAGCAAATATCCAACAAATATCTCAGAGTGGCAGTGGGAATCTGCCATTCTATGAATTCACTATAAATGTGTTACTGTTCCACCTTCGATGGAACTGAATGCCCCATTCCTTAGAGACTTTGCTCAAGCCTCCAGTTTATATTCTGTGCAAAAGCCTTTTTTCAGCCCTTTTTCATCTTTCTCTTTGTCCCTTCACTATAGACAAGATCTAAAAATTTCTGAAGTTAGGAAAGACCTTTTGTGACTAACTATAGCCACTTCTTTTTGACATTTTTCTATTGACAAAAGATAAAATATTATGAATAAAGTCTTACAGTCTGAGAGCACTCTGGTAATAATAATTGAAGCAGCAGAATGAGTTCATTTTCAATAATATGCATATGTTTCAATAATATGTCTATTAGCCTTTTTTAGGTTTTTTTTCCCACCTTCTGGCTTGGGTTTGGGTTTCTTTTTCAAGAACATAAATTAATATGCACGCAGCTACAGTGCATATTAAAAAATAAATTCTGTGTTATGCAGCCTGCACATTTTGGATATTTAAAAGTGAGCAGTATGAGCACAGCTCCCATCTCTAAACCTCTGGCAGAGGCTGCTGTTCCATGCTTCCCTGCATTGCTGTGGGACAGAACAGTTCTGCCTCTTGGCGTCAGAAACATGAAGAGCTCATCTGCACTTGCAGCTGAATATGCTGGGACTGAATTAGGCCACGCTGAGATTCAGCAGGGCAAAGCATCTCTTCACACAAACCTTTCATAAAGAAATTAGAAAATGGTTCCAGTGCCTCAGGGGGCTCCCGGAGCGCTGGAGGGAGACTTTGGACAAAGGAAAGGGGAATGGCTTCCCAGTGCCAGAGGGCAGGGCTGGATGGGATATTGGGGAAGAATTGTTCCCTGGGAGGGTGGGCAGGCCCTGGCACAGGGTGCCCAGAGCAGCTGTGGCTGCCCCTGGATCCCTGGCAGTGTCCAAGGCCAGGCTGGAGCAACATGGGACAGTGGAAGGTGCCCATGGCAGGGGATGGGTTGAAATGAGCTTTAATGTCCCTTCCAACCCAAACCAGTCTGAGATTCCAAGATCTCAGCACAGTGCGTGTGGTTTCTCTCCCCAGCAGAGCCGGGTTGGCATCGAGGGGGACACAGAGCAGAACTGCAGCACAACCTCCCCAACTGCTCACTTAGGGCAGGGACTGAGGGGCACTCCCATGGGAGAGAGAGCGAAACGTTCCTGGTATTTCGTAAGTAATGTGAGTTTCCTAATCAGAGCAGCCTTGATAAAGCTTGGTCAATAAGCTTTGTGATTTTAGGTCTAACACAGGGAGGTGTAACCAGGCAGAAAGCAGGGCATGGTTTTGAAATGCTGCACTGGACCTGAGGGTGCAGAGGTTCAGTCCTTTGCCTTTCCAAAGGCTCTCTGGGAACTCTGGAAAATTACTTAATTTCCCAGGTATTCGTTTTCCTTCTCAGCCTGGATTTATCGCGGACCTTTTGGCTGAGGTTGCTGTGTAGTGACACTCTCACTGTGCCTTGCCCTGTGCTGTGCTCAGGGCTCGGGGCACCCCTGTGGCACTCGGTTAGTGTGGTACAGGGTGTGATCCCAGCCCCTCCTGCCACAAGCAAGAAGTCGGCTTTTAGGATGTTTCCTTACAGCTAAATAGTGTGAGAGTCCCCACTAGAGCCCAAAGCAAGGCAGCAAGGCCTGTGTAGACAACCAAATCCACCAGGGTCGTGTTATATTTCTCTCTTGAATATTTTGAATCGCTTTCTCATGAATAATGTCTGTAGTGAGCCTGAAAATTATTCCATGAAGTGTTTCTGCTATCAAATTATTTTTAAAAAGTAGCCTAATTGTAAATTGCCCGGTAGAATCTGAAGGAACCACCTCTGTGCAAGAGGGCTTTGCAAAGACCTTTGCAGCAATTTATCCCCAATTAAAGTCTGTAGAGCCAAGCCCTGATTTCCACCAGGGGAAGCAAAGCTGCAGCTGCGACTGCAGCAGGATGTGGGCGTCGCCTTGCGCCAGGTCTCAAGTTAGCACTTCGCCTTCTGACCCTGCAGTCAGTCACCTGCTGGCCTGCAGGAGTTCAAACAGAGTGATCTGGGTGCTGGGAACGTGAGAAAAGCTCGGAGCAGGACGTGGCTGGTGGAGCAGAGGGAGCACCAGGAGCAGCCCGGGCTGGGATGCGCAGGGAGGGCTGAGCCTGCGCCCCAATGTGCACAGGAGCACGTGGGAAATGACGGCTCGGTGATTTTACCTCAAAACTATGTGGACTTGGAAGCAATGTCATTTTCTTTCATGCATCTTTTATCTGAGAGCTGGCATGTTGTGTTGTGCATAGAAATTAAGAAGATGACTTGGGGCTCTCTTCTGTCGTCACTTACATGGTGTGTAACTCAATATTTTGTTTATTTATGGGAAAATTCTTTTCTGCAGCTCCACAAAGATTGTGCGAGAGCGAAGGAGGCATGAGGAAGGAGAGGACTGGCCCTCTCCACCCCAGAGTGAGAGCACTGAAAAAATAAAACCTGGCACCCGGGCTGCAGCTGACTGAAAGCATCTTTCAGTTGTGCATTAAAGCCAATGAATCCCTGGCCTCATCTTCCCCAGCCTGCCCTCGGCATGAGCCAGCTCGCCAGAGAGTGGGGCCATAGCAAAATAAACTCTGTGTGTGAATAACTCTGATCTATCAGCTCAGAAGCCAATAGCCATTAAAGTGTCTCACGTCTGATGATTGCAACACATCTCTCTCCTGTCCCCTCTTGGCTTTAAGTGGTCCCTTGTAAAAACAAGAGAAGTTGTCCAAGTGTCTGGGTGGGTACAAAAGGTAAAACCCATCATTTTTGCCCTCCACTTGTACACCCAAGTGCAGCTGAGAGCAGCCCAGAGCTCCGTGACTGCAGCATTTTGGTGGTGTTTGGATTATCTTGCTCTAACGTGTCCTTTCCCCTGTGCAGCTGAGAGCGTCCTGTCTCTCTCTGGGTACATTCCTGTCACGAGGACGAGCTCTGCACTCGATGTTTCAGGGAAGGAAAGTGTAATTAAGGAAGCCAAATTATTGCAGGTGGTTAGATTATGTTTCTAGGCACAGGGCTGGGCTGGTTGATGGTCCTTGAGTGTCACAGCTAGGCTAGTAGTGACAGAGGCACTCTGCAATTCCTGCCTCCTTTCTGTCACTGCTTGGAATGTTGGAGGGTTCCCACATAACCTGGGAGGGATGAAATGCTTTGGCTTGGTAAAAAGGCTGATACAGGAAAGGCACAAAATCTTGAGCTGAGAAAGGAATATTGACTCTACAAAGAAAGAAAAATATTTGTTTAAGAAAACCACTGCCTAGAATTCCCTTGTCTGAGAGAAGCTTAGGGAATTTGACGTGAGGGGGTCAAAACCATCAAGAAAAAGCAGGACATGGACAGAACAAGGACAAAGAAGTCCCTTCCTAAGTCAGTCTTGGTCGACCTGCCCATGCTGCCTTTACTCATAGGGGACTATCGCAAGCCATCAGCCACCAGAAATACGCTATCAAACCCACAGCAAGGTTTTATGAGAAACAAGTTTTCATTCCTAACCAGCCCAAGCCTATGAACCCTGAGGAGAAGGGTTATTTTTAAAGTTAAATGCCTAAACTAACCAGGTGTTTCAAGGAAGCCAGGGTAGCCTGATGTGTGGGAAAATGCAAAGGTGCAGGTGACTTGCTGAAGGTGCTGGAAAGAGTAGAGGTGACTTTCCCCAAATTCTGTTGGGGATTTTAGTCTCTGCAATGATTTGGAGTTGGTTATTTTTCCTGCAGACCCCCAATAAATATCTGAGTTTTCCAACACCAAAGTGCTTGCAAAGGGCACAGCTCTGCTGATGTCAGTCTTGCAATTTAAAGAGAGTTTTGAGTTTAGTAAAGTATCCTTCACTGGTGTTAATTATTTATGTATTTGAAACTTAACTTTACACCAAGGAAAGGTTTGTGAAGTAGATTGGATTCATACTTCGGCTTTCCAGAACGGTCTAAACAAACTGGCACGGCCAACCTCCCTTTTTTGGGGTGACCAGCTGGGTGATCTTCCACAAATGTTTATGTTCTTCCTCTTTCATTTTTGTAGAAAAGAATTTGTCTCCCCCTTGAGCTCTCCCAATACTCTTCCCCTGCCCCTGTATTTCCCACATGTGCAGGGTGTGTGTAATAAGTTTTCAGGAGTCAACAGCCTTCTACAGCTTCCCTTGTTCATACACAGACCCATGGAAGACTGAACTTCTCCTTTTTTCCTCTCCAAAACAGAACCTATCTGTGAAAATCCCAATGTGTGTCTGGAAGTGTTGCTAGCACATCCCGTGGGAGCTCTGGATGAGCTCCTTGGGCTGTCTTTCCTGGTGGGATCTGTGCAGGCAAGTCCCTTGTCCCACAAAGGCCCCATAACCAAGGCAGGGCAGTGGGGTGCACTGCAGGGGATGGAGCTGTCAGACCCCAAAAAGATGTGGATGTGCAAGGCTTGGAGGCACAGGGTTGGCACACCTCCAGGTGCCCAGGTTCTCTCTCCTGGCAGCCCTGGGGATAAAGAAAATCAGCTGAGATCCCTCCCTGAGTCTGCATTCCTTGCCTTATACCCGGTCCTGGCTTGTTCCCGCTACGAAGCCTGCACGGGGCAAGACTGCACAGGTTAAACATCCTAATTAGAGTGAGAGAAAGTTCTTCACGTGAGTTACAGTGCTGAGATAATTCCCCTTCTGGAAAAGCTCCTTCCCAGAGATCCAAGCGAGGCAGGGACACAAGGACACTCTGGAGGGAGAGCCAGGGAGCGGCTGGTCCCAGCCCTGAGAGGTCCTGCTGCCTTTCCCCCCAAGGGAAGCTCCCCCAGTGCCAAGGCACATCTTTGAACAAGCTGATGGTTGTGTTTCTTCCCTTCTCCCCCACTCCACGATTTTCAGAGCAGAAAAAAATCCCAATTCTTATTTATTTTTGTGGGGGAGCAGCTGGGAGTGTATTGGGAATAGTTGCAAAAAATCCTCTGGGGGGTCTGGGCGCAGCATTTGGGAGCCTGACAGGCACGGACACACCTGTGGGACTGTCTCAGATCAGCCACAGCACTCATCAAAACTCGTGTGATACAGAGCAGTGCTTGGGTTTCCCAACTAATTTGTCTGCTGTTGGCTGTTTACTCAGGAATCCGCTCTCAAACCCTATGTGGTAGCACATAATTGACTGAAGAACCAGAATGTAACCAGAAGATGAATCAGGAGGAATTATTTTCCAAACCCACCACTTAACTGCAAGGCAGTGGCAATCCACAGTGGCCCTTTTCATCTGCTTATCTTCATTAAGGCATTAGGGATCCTGTGCTCTGCCAGGCTCCTCCCAGCCCACATTCAAAAATGGCCTCACTCTTTTCCCCCTTTTTTCTTGAAGGAAATATGGTTTTCTACTCCTATGTTAATTTCTCAATAGAGAAAGTAAACAATTAATTAATACCAGTGAATAAAAGTGTCCAATGTGTTGAAGGTGAGGAAGGGGCAAGATAGGAGGTGGTTGCAATTTTAGTTGATCCTAAGCTCATCTTAGCACAGCATCACTCCTTTAAATGAAGTTACTCTGTTCTGTTCTACCTAAAACCCCTTCTCTTGGCTGTGCTGTCCCAAGGCATGGAGCACCTTCACTGCAGTGAAAGTTGCTGCGAGCTGCCTGTGCCTGCCAGTCTGGGAATTCCCAAGTGCTGGGGCATCCCTGGTACCAGGCTGTGTTTGGGAAAAATGACAGAATATTCACGTTCCAGAAATAATTCTTCCAGCTCTTGGCATTACTTCTGGTAGCCAGAAGAATATGAAAATAATGATCTTTAGCATAGGCAAAGGTAATCAATGTGGATGCTGTTTTTTTTCTCTTAGATGGGAAATATGTGCAAAAATTTACATCTTAAATCACAAATTATTGTGAAAATGCATATGTTGACTTAGTTGTGTTTAAAGCAGGCTGGTTCAGCTTAACTCTGTATCTAAGGTGAGACTTTTAAATTATATTCATGTGCTGCCTGTCACTGTTGTTGTCCTGGGTATATTATTATGGGTGACTCACCAACACCACAAGCAGTATCAAAGACAAATATAATTTATTTTCAAATCATGAATCCATTTTCTTTACCTTGAATTGCGTTGATATTGTCCCACTTGTTCTTCAGGCCTAGTCTCCAAGCATCTCATGGGCCAGCTGCATATGTGTGTTGCCTGCCAGAGATATCTTCTGTCTTTTCAGAGTCACGAAACCACGTTTGAATTTACTCCCTGTTCACATCATCACTTGAATTCTGCCCTGAGTCCATTCCAAACAGTTATAGGTAAATCCATGCAAAATTGTGGGGAAAAAAACCAGATGTTTTGAATCCAGAATTACTGTTAATGTTCAATTGTACTGTTATAATAAATACACCATCAAACCCCGAATAGTTTATGGAGGCTCAATTGGTGTGATTTATCCACTTCTAGGAGCTGTATTTCTATTCAGTTTCTGTAAGTCTGGCTCAGATTTTGTACCAAAATTCAGTCAGGGTTTCACTGTGGATGTATCCCCTCTCCTGACAATATGACATTTTTGTCAGCAAAGGGAATGGGAGTAAAGAATTCTGTGGAACTGAAAGACTCTTGGGTTTTCTTGAGCTGCTCACAGAAGAATTTACCATTTGCCAAGTAGTAAACCCCGTTTGCTGCTCTGCTGCCATCTGCCTTTATTACTCCAGCCCTTCAATGACGCTGTGACACTGTGACACTGTGGCAGCCACTTTATTGGTGCCTTACACCACCTTCAAATCATGCGCTGAGCAGCTGTGGGCTTCATTTAGTCCTTGTTTTTAACAGAGACCGACAACATCCAGCTTTGCTGTACTGGAGTACTTCTGGATGCTGGAGAATTAGCATTTTTCTGTAGATCTTGCTCTGTTTTCCAGTCTTTAAACTTTGTTTTAAGCTGTGTAGCACCCTTAGTTCCTTAATGGCAATCCCCCCAGTGCTGCCTTCCTGAGTCTGGAGAGCAAGTGAACAAAGCCCCCAAAGGTGTGAATTGCCCCTTATTTTCACAGAGTGTTACATTCAGGGTGGCTCAGCACCAGCCTCTGCTGGCACGCCTTGTCCAGCCTCACGTGGGCGCTCCCGATGTCCCTTCCAGGGGAGTGGCCATTCCAGAGGCAGCTGGGGCTGCTGGCGTGGTCCCGCAGCAGGACAGGGGCGGGAGGAGCAGGGGGCCGGGGTCCATAGCAGCCCAGTAGGGCATTCCCTTTGAACTGCTCATGATGGCTTTACAAGCTCTCTCCAGCAATTCCTCTTGGAAAATATCCCTTCAAACCATTTTCCTGGATTCCTTAGGCATGTTGCTAAAATTGCTGAGAAATTTTCACTCATCTGCATCCAATATTAAGAACCTTAACAAACTGTGGAATAATTTTTCCTCCCAGGTAGAGAGTGCAGAGGATTCTCAGGCATATTTTCATCTCCTTTTCTGTAGGAATGCAGACATTGACCCATGTTTGTGCAGAGCCATCTATTTAAAACAGGTCCAAAGGACTTTGGGACATGCAGGAAAGAATAAACTCTTCTGAATGATGCCAAAAGGATAAATCACAGGCTCCTCTTTCTGTTATGCTCCATTTGGCCCTGTCTTGCTGTATACCCACACCTGTTTTGCTTTCTTGCCAGCTGCCAGATGAGAGCAAGTTATTTTACCACCTGTAAATACCCTAAAACTAATTTTTATTTATCAAGAAAAATCCCAATTATCACACTGAAAATCCCAATAGATTTTGTGATCTTTCCACTGCTTCCATTTTCATCATCCCAGACAACTCTCAGGAATTTCTGACTTGCTGCTTTTGCCCTCCTCTTATCAGAGTCACAGAATCGGCCCAGAGCAGCTGTCCCCACAGCTTGGGGCAGGGGATTACACATGGCACCATGGGTTCTGTGCTGTTCCCTCACACACATCTGTACTTGGTGCTTCCCCTGGCTCCTCACACGTGGAGAGAAAGGAGGGACCTGCAGGAGAGGGATGAGCTGCCAGGGCTTCCCCTCCCAGCAGTGCCACTCTGGGGGAGCAGAGCCCACCAGCAGCAGGAGTGCACAGTTTTAGCCTTTATAATTTTGCAGGAATTCTCTGGAGTCCTGACCTCAAATACCATTCCTTGGGAATCATCAGGCTCTTGCAGATGCTTGGGTAGCCAAGAGTTTCTGGCCCCTTGTGTGGATGGGTCCCACAGAAGCACTATCTCATTTTAATTCGCAGAACACGTGTTGTTATTATTTGTGGTAGTTAAAGGGCAGAAAGATCATGGCCTGGTTCTTGTAAACCTGGCTGGACCTGCCAGTCTGGCAGTGAAGAAATTGTCTCTTGATGTGGAGTCATTTTCAGACAATACAGGAACCCACCAGGTCCTTTTCACAGCTTCTCTGGCTTCACACGGAGCATCAAAGCTCAGGGAGAGGTGGCAGAATGTGTCAGGTGTGGGGTGCCACAGTGACATTTCCAGCTGGAACTGCCTTGTATTCCTGAAATTGTTTTCTTAGGAGTTGGTGGGTTGTGTAATTCATTCCTTCTTTTTCCTTGATGGTTATTATGGTCTCTGTTCTGTGTTTATAATGACGTGTGTTTACTAATAGTGTGGTGGCATCCACTGCCAAGCTGCTTCTGCTAACAATAAAACAAGGGAAAAGTGATATTTATGAAGGCTCGGGGGCTGGCCGGGCTGCAGAGCTTGATTTTTATTGTAGCTGACTGCAAACTTCTCAGACACGAGAATCTGTCTCTCATTGTGGAGAGCTGGTTTTCATTTCAATCTGGGTCCCATTATTGGGGTTTGGTTTGCATTCTGTAAGGTTGGCCATGTGCGGATTCACACAAACAAATATGGAATTTATGTCTGTAGCTTTCACTTGTGGGATTTAAACCTCCACCTATTTGAAATGTCTCTGGAAGGGGATAAGAGGAACTGCAATGTTCCTCTCTCTAATGGAAGGATGTGTTGTGTAGCAACAAGCAGGCCAATAAAAATAGTTTGAATTAATTTCCACCCTCTCCTGAGCCACCAGGGCACGAGAGAGCTGTGTTGGGGAAGGGAACCACAGCAGATGTCACTTGCCACTTGCTGCCTGTCTCCTGTGGCTGTGCAAAGGGACCTGTGTCCAAGATTGTCCTCAGCCCAACACATTTCTACAGCACCAGCTACTACTTGGAGACACCTTTGTGCCATCTGCTGAGGTTTTCAGGCTCAGGGTGTTTCATGTTTGGGGAGCCTTTGCAGTGGTTCCCAGTCAATGTAAGAGAAAAGGCCAATTCCCAGAAAAGCTCTTGGTTTCTGGGAGCAAACCAATTCCAGTTAAACAAAGATTTTGCCCTGGAGGACAGATATGGGATATTGGAATCCAAGCTGTGCATGAGAATGTTGGGGTAGGGGCTTCTTTTAAGGAAGTGTTTCCAAGAAGAGCTACGTGTCTGTGGGCAGCTGACTTCCCTTGAAGGAATCTGTTATGCCAGGGAGGTGACTTGGCAGAGCCCGAGCGTTTCCAGGCAGGGTGCCTGAGGGGAGGCAGTTGGCACTGTCTGCCTCCGAGCCAGGGCTCTTCCTGAAGTGGCAGCAGGGACAAGAGGAGCTGTGCTGCCCCCAAAGGATCTCATTCTGTCCTTCCTGCCCACGAGTGGGGCTCACTTGTCCTCGGGAGACTCCCAGACTGTTTCCTCAGTGCTGATGCAGGCTTGGTTCATTGCCAGACTCAATCCCACAGCTCCCATTCACCTCTCAGCTATCACTAATAATGTCTCTTTCTATTTTTTTTTTTTCAAATTACATGCAAACAGGAGTTGTGCAACTCCTGTCTTCAGCTTTTTCGTTCCCCCTGTGACTGTAATCCAAAATACTCACAGAACAAATGGCAACTTGGCCTTTTCACTGACCAAACAGGGGTGTGAAGGGGGCAACCTAGAAAAGTACCTTTTTCTCTGAAGGAAAAAGTATTTTCATTGAACTTTGTGGTAATAGGGTTTCAGGTGTAAAGTCTCCTGCTTCAGTATCTACTGTCCCATGTCAGATATGAGCTATGTCTGTATCTTGTCATACCAGTTAATCCACATAATTCAAGTGATGGAAACCAATTTCTTCATGCTGAAAGTTATGCCAATTATATATGATTCAGTTATGAGTTTGTTACGCTGAGTCTCTCATCTTTGGGGCGAAGGGGAGATGGTATTTTAGGAGTCGGTTGCCCTGCAATGCAACAGTGCTACCAGTGCATCTCATACCCAGGAAAGTTTTAACAACTTAATGAGTTTAAGCTGACTCCTGAGAAGTTGACTGTGCAACTCTATAGTCTGCAGCCCAAGTTATATTACAGGAACATGTAAACATCATCCATCTGATTTGTCCTCTTCCAGCCCTACATTTTCTCAATTACATGGGTGCAGAATATGTGCTCTGCTTTCAGTTCCCAGACAGTTTCCATCGAACCCCACTTCATAACCACATGGAATAAGTGAAATATGAAGTATGTCTGTGTTTGGGAAGTTTCCTGGTTTTCTTACCTGGATTCACAGTTTATATACACATAGGATTATTAAAAGCCTTATTAAAATAATAAAAAATTAACAGGAAAACCTTTCTATTTAGGGAAGAAAATCATGACTCAGCCCTAGAACAGATGAAACTTATGGTTTATGAAAGGCGGAAAAATGAGTGTCAAAATTGGTTCAGAGGTGGCAGCAGCCCTGAATTTTGCATGCTCACTGTGGTGAATTGTCCTTCCCTTACTGAACCAAACAATCACAGCTTTGGTTGTCATTTGTGCTCTGACTTCGAGGAGAACTCTGCTGGAGAAGGCTGGATGTTTTTGCAGTGTAAAAGGCAGGTCTGCTTATGGCCCTGAACTTTGTTTTGCTTCTCAAACAAGAGCTTTATACTCTTACTGAATGCAGAATATTTTTAATATTAACGTAAGAGTTAAAATGCTGTGCAGGTTCTAGGTCCTTTGGTGACAGTGGAGGGAGGTGTTGGCACACCTGGAGCCTGACACTTTGCCTGCTCCTGTTGTATAAACTGATCAAAGTATGAGCTGCTTCCAACAAACACAGCTTCTTCAGCAGCTGCAGCCGCCATGCCCACCAAAACTGTCCCTTAGATGTGTTCATTACCTCTGGGTTTGCCTGTGTGTTGGATGCAGAGACAAGACAAGGGGAAATGGCCCTAAGATGAAGCAGGGTAGATTTAGATTGGATATATGGAATAAATCCTTCCCTGTGAGGGTGGGGAGGCCCTGGCACAGGGTGCCCAGAGAAGCTGTGGCTGCCCCTGGATCCCTGGCAGTGTCCAAGGTCAGGCTGAAGAGGGCTTAGAGCAGCCTGGGACAGTGATGCCACGATGTTTAGTGTCCCTTCCACCCCTCTGAGGTTCTGTGGTTCTGTGTACCGAGCCATCAGATGAGAGGTTTTCTCTGAGTGGGGGTCACGCCTGCCCTCCTTCCCCTGCCTGTCCCCTCGCTGCTTCATGACCCCCTTGCTGGGACGCCTTTTCCATGATATTCCCACAAGAGCTGCTCCCCAGGGCTGTGGCTCAGCCTCTCAGGGCTGTTGGCATCTCCTGCTGGCAGCCAGAGGAGGCTGAAGGAGGGGAAGGATCCTGCAGACACCTCTGCAGCAAAGCCACAGAGGAGAGCGTTCACAGGAGGGACTGCATTCTGTGTTTGGAAAAAAAATTAAAACCTTAGCTTGCTGCTAGTAATTTATCACACCCAGACCATGCTCTTACTGCAGGACTTCATAAATAATATTTCATTTAAGGTTTCCAAGGATTGAGTAAGGAATTTTAAGGACCAGACTGAAGGAAGCATATTCTTATCATCACTGTCTTTGATTTAGTGCTCTTTGTAAACCAGTAGGAGGTGGTGGGTTCAGGAGGTGGTGGATTAATAAATACAGCACATTGAACTGGGCTGTGTTTAAACCCCAGATTTTTTAGTGTTTTAGCTCCAACACCTTGGGACGCTCTGAGGGCTCAGTTTCCAGGAACATAGATAATGCTTCTGCATGAGAATGTAACTTAAAGTCAGATCTCTGCTGACAGAAATTCTTGTGGTGGAAGAGAGATTTACCTTGGGGGATAGTCTGGGTTTTGGGGAGTAAATGGCAGCAGCTACAACTCCTGGGCTTTCCTAAAGTGACAGGGGAGAGCTTCAGCTAGGAGAAGGAAGGCAATTCAGGTGGAGCCAGGAGGGCCACGGGCACTCGCACAAGCTGAGGATTTGTGTCAAACTTGTCTTCCAAGTTTTCCATTGTGCAGCATTTTTTACTCCAGGAACTATCAGGGTAACTCCAGCTCCAGCTGCTGAGGAACTTCATCCAAGATACTCAGTAAAACCCTTCAGGTCGTGTTGTCACAAGGGCTCTTCACTCCCACAGCTGATGGGGTGAGGAGCTTTTTCCCTGGGCATCCTCCGGAGCACTGGCTGCCCTGGCCAGCCTGGGAACAAGGACTTGGTCCATGTTCAGGTGGAGAGGGTCACCTACAGAATCCACAGCAGTGCTGATGGCCTTGTCTGTGTTCCCTGCTGCAGTGGCTGCTCCAGCACCGGGCCAGTCAGATCCCTTTTACAGCCCCGTGGACCTGTTCTGCCAGTGCTGTGTGAGCACATGGTGAACAAAAGCACATTCCTGTGTCTCACTGGGGATTATTTTTCCAAGAGGATTCACACCACGTTTGGAATTCTACATATGTTGGTTGCTTGTGATTAATGCAAATGAGGGCTCGTTGCTCCCAGGCTGGATAAAGCATAATTGTTATAACCAAGAGAATTGGGAGAAGGCACTGGGAAAAAAGTAGGCTGTCTTTCCTAGAGGGATCCAGGAAAATTAGACTAATAACGGAAGGTGTGTTGGCTGGAGAAAAGCTTAAAATAAAATTTGTGGGTTTTGCTTTCACACAGTGTAATTGCATGTACATACACGGCTGTGTTGGGAAAGCTCTGGATAAATTCTGTCTGGATTGTTTGTCTCTGTGTCAGAGTCTGGCAGCAGGTTTGGTGCAACCTGGTGTTGCATCCATCTCATGTTGCATTTTTCCTGTGAACATTCATGCATTAAACTCAAATATGCTTTTAATGAGTATTTGAGTGAATATAAAATAAAACCCAAGAGTAGCATAAGCACAATCAAAATGAATTTGTAAATTGGGAAAAGGAGGGGGAAGGGGAGAAACCAATGTTTGCAGTTCTTGCCATGGCTGTCAGATGTTCATTTTGGTGACATATGTGAAATGTAGTGGCAACCTGCATCTAAATGCATCCAAACCAGCAGGGCAGCCCTGGCCGAGTGCCACGTGCTGCTGGGCTGCAGAGCCCCGGCTGCACATCTGTGTCACAGCCCTGGGGCCAGCAGGATGAGCTGCCAGCTCTCCCAGCCTGGGGGGCACCTGGGACACTGCAACACTACAGGTTTTTCCTAATAATCTACTGCCTGCATGGAGCTCTGGCATGAGGCAGCACGGGACAGTTCGTGTGACCCTGAGCAAGCTGGCATTTTTAAGAGCATCATCAATTCTCAGCAGCATTTTTAAAAATATCTTTTTACTCTGTTATATGCCGTTTGTTACTGGTTCTGCTTCCAAGGGACTGACAGGAAACCCTGGATAGAGCATCCCCGCAACTGCTGGGATTTGGTGCTGCTCAGCGGTGCAGTCTTGGTGCAGTTCCACGTGGAGTTTGTTCTAAGAACCATTTGGCAGCACCGGCTGTGACTTTCAGGCAGCAGGTCCCACTGGCTCCGCACACAGTTGCCAGTTCAGAGAGTTACAGCCTTGGGGTTCTTCTGCCAAGCTCCTGAATCTCTCTTGCACTCTTCCTCCTCCTCACTGTAGTTCTGAAAACAGCAACAATTAGTGTTTGTATTTACAGCAGAGCCTCCCACCCAAGCCAAAGTGAGGACTCCCTTCTGCTGGTCGCTGGAAATGCCTGGTGCTCAGCCCAGGGAGACTCCTCAGAGGGGCTGTGTGGAGGGGCAGCATTCCCACACCCACCACTGACCCTTCCAGGAGTTACAGGTGGAAAGAGCCACCACGTTACCTCCAAAACGCTTCAGAACTTAAGGAGTTCTGCCCTGGATAAGGTCATTCTTGTCTGTGGATTTCTCTCAAATAAAGTTTCCTCTGCTGTTTTCACAGCTAAATGTGACCACAATAGGCACAAACATGGGAAAAGATGGTATTCTCTTGTCTTGAAAAATTCTGATTTGTGTGTTCATGGGGAAAAGCCCAGTCAGCCTAGAAGTGTGCTTCCTCTCTGCCTTGTCAAAAATATTCCTGGAGGAGGGACAGTCACAGCTGCTTCCCAGAGACCTTGTGTCTAAAGAGGTAGCATTCCCTTGGCAGGGAAATGGCATTTCAGGAGGTGGATGGCTTCCACAGAAACCCAGGAATCAAATTAGGGTTTCTTCAAATACAGTATAAAATAAATTAACTCTGAGGCTGAATAAGCTGAGATGATGGACAGTTGAGCTGGAATTATGGTTATGATGAAAACTTCTCTTCATGCAGGGGGTGCCTGTTGAAGAACTTGCTGTAATTATGAGGGGAAGTAATCAGCAGGGAGGAAGAGATTTGGTCAGTACAGAAGAACCTACCAAGAGTGGGCAAAGGACTTCTGGGATAATGGAAAAGATCTCCTTCCCTTTGGAGCCTTCCCAGAACTGAAACCACTCCTTGGGTAGTGCATCTTTTAGTGTGGTGTGAGCCTTCCTTTCCACCCAGAAACTGGGCTGGAGGTGTGTGTTTCCATGATGTTGTAGGAATGGTAAGTCGGGAGTTTCTGTTTGGTTTATATTTATGGAGAGTGGGGGAGGAACTGGCAGGAGCAAGGATGGAGAAGGTGGGAAACCATTTTGCCTTTCTCATAGCAGTGCTAGGAACAGGAAATGTGCCCAGGGCCTGGAAATGTAAATGGTCAGGACTTCCCTGGAAGTTCCTGACGTCCTGTAGCTGTGGTAGGTAAAGCCCAGCAGCACAAGGCGTAGAAGCTCTGAACTATAGAACTGTTGAGGTTGGAGTAGAGCTCCAGGGCCATTGAGTCCAAGCTGTACCCCATCCCCACCTTGCCCCCAGCCCAGAGCACTGAGTCCCACCTCCAACCCTTCCTTGGACACCTCCAGGGATGGGCACTCCAAACCTTCCTGGGCAGCCCCTGCCAAGGCCTGAGCACCCTTTCCATGAAGAAAGGGTAAAAGCATCAAGTAGAACTTCAGTTCCCAAGATGTTCCATGTCCTGTGGCAGGGGACACCTCAGAGCTTTCACCAAACATTTCTGTTTGGTATTTTCTGTCTCCCTCAAACGCAGCCTTTAAAAGCAAACTGGACCCTTTGGTAATTTAAACAAGACCTGATCCACGCTTTGTGTTCCTGTGACAGGAGTGCTGTTACCCTTCCCAATGCTCTGCTGTTGAATTCACAGGAGATTTGGAGCCTGTTGCTCTGTGCCCACCCCTTATCTGTCTGTCCTCATCCGTGTCCCCATCAGTGCTGAAAGGCAAAGAGCAGGGGCACAGAACCACGCTTTGATGAATGCCGGTGCTCCCTGAAACTCGTGGGAGAGGCGCACTGATCTGTGGCAAACCAAGGAACCCAAAAGCGTGAGGATCCCACCCTGCAGGAGACCCAAGGGTCTGCCCAGTTCCTATCTCTGACAGAGGGCGTGTCTTTGATGAGGATGAACATTTGAAGTTCATTTCTTTTCACAAATAAGACATTCAGCCAACACTCTTTTTTTTGTTTTATAATTCTTGAAGAATGCTTCCAAAGTGTCACCCAATGCCAAAGAAAGCAGAGCAGTGTTTTCCATCAATCTGCAGGACATCTGATGGAGTTCAATGGGACTATCTACCTGTCCAAATTAACAGGCATAACACTTTCCAGGACTGCAGCCTCCAGAAAAGTTCATGCTCCACAACTACAGAGATATATGAGGACTGGGAGGGAATTTTGACTTCTTTACTGTTACTATTTTAGAAGTACCTGGAGAATCGATTTAATAAATGTCTCCAAACTTGCCTCTGCCCCCAGTCAGAGGGTACTTCCAAGCCTGAAGTCCTGCTGTAATTCTGTAAACTCTGTGGTGAGGCGAAGTTGCTCCTGAGATGTGTCCTCTTCAGATGTGCAGGCTCAGCAAGGCAGAGGGGAACACATCAGAACATTTCTTAGCAAGAGATTGTCTTCTGCTGCAGATCCTTCTGCCTCAGGCACGAAAATGGCATAAAAATGCCAATTTCCCAACTGGCACGGCGTTTGCATGTGCTGGGAGACATGGGAGCACCACATGATGAAAATCCAGCTAACCCCTTGGGGGCTCCGGGTTGGGCAGTGAAGGAGCCTGGATGAGAGCAGTGTTTGCCTCTTCTGCCTGGGTCTCTCCTGAGTATCTTGTTAATAACTCAATGGGTTCACCTTCGTGGGACCAAGAACCAAACCACTTTCTGCGAGGACTTCCCTGGTCCTCCATCTCCTGCAAGTTACCTTTTTAAATCATGCAAACCTTGGGCATAACAAAAATAACATTATAACCCGAGATGTATCCAGAGAGCCTTTTGGCCCCTCAGGCCTCCTCCGTGTCTCGCAGGGGGACAGCAGAGGTTATATTTTTTGGAGGGATGACTCATACGCTTGCCATGGGCAGAGAACCAACTATTCCATCAACTAAGATCCCCTGTAAGCTGTCCAAGCAGAAAAATTGGCTTCAACTATAAAGGTAGCTGGTAGCCTGCCTTCTCTTGGAGGTAAGAGGAGTTGGAGAGCTGCCACTGTGGGAGTGTGCTACAAAAATAGGCACAGAAATGAGGAAAATGTTAAAACAGGGAGTAAATGCCAGTTAAAGAGGCTGTTACAAACAACTCGGAGGGCTCACCAGCGCAGGGCTCAGAGCTAACCCCGAGCAGCAGATCTCTTGGTAGCCCACAAAAGGCGGGCTGGGCAGCCAGCTCTGCAGGAAAGTTCACTAAAAACCACATTGTTAACATTCAATTAGATATCAGATTATTGTCAAATAGAGAAATTTATATTTAACAAGCAATTTAATAACATGGCTGTATCTCAGTTTGGCTTCTGAGGGAAGTGGGAATTGCTTCCTCTGTCTAATCTCAGGGTTTGCTTTGTTTCACACACCTTCCTGAGATGCTGTGAGCCTTCAACCACTGCGTGATCATTTCCTTCTTACAGGAACCTTTAAGGAGTGGGTCCCATGGCACTGGCCTGTGAACAGGTGAAATAACCCTCAGCACCAGCTCCTTAGAAACTGGGGTCAAAGGTTTTTAATTTCAGCTTCTGAGGCTGCATCTCCTCTGTCTGGAGCACAGACTCACGGGGAGGAAGTGCTCGGATCAGTCCCACACCTGCACATTGACCGTCCCTTAAGGAATCCTTCCCTGGGAGGGTGGGCAGGCCCTGGCACAGGGTGCCCAGAGCAGCTGTGGCTGCCCCTGGATCCCTGGCAGTGCCCAAGGCCAGGCTGGACACTGGGGCTTGGAGCAGCCTGGAACAGTGGAAGGTGTCCCTGCCATGGCAGGAGTGGGACTGGATGGGCTTTGAGGTCCCTTCCCACCCAAACCATTCTGGATTCTCTGTCCCTGCACAGGCAGCTGGAGCCATCTGCCTCCAGCATCTTCAGTTTGCTGCTGATGAGGTTGGGTTCAATGGAGTCCGAACAGCATTTCAGCCCTGATTTAGTGGAAACCATCACTGGTGGGATTCCCTGAGCTGTGTTTGTGCTGTGGGACTCGCATGGGACCAGACCCGCTGCTCTTTGCTGTGGCAGGGTCCTTGCGGTGCCTGACATGGCTGAACTTGGCTCATTCCTTCAAACACCTTTAGGAAGGCACAGGACCTGTCCTTTCATGTAAAAATGTCATTTGGGGGTTGTTTCCATCATAATTGGCTTCTAGAACCAATTATCTTATAAATCATCTTTTTAAAAGTCATCATAAATCTTCTGCCTTTTTTTTCCATACAGTTGTGTTTCAGCCTTGAGTTTTTCTCAGCTTTTAGTCATTTTTGTAGCTTTAGCCTTCCACCTGCCTCGTTTACTTCAAGGCATGCTGCAAATGTCCCAGCCATAATGACTTTACCAGGATGTCCCTCCTGTAAGCAGCAGTCTGCAGCAGTTAGACACCCAGAGACCAGGTTTTAATCAGCCTTGACTGAAGACTAAAAATGATTCACTCCTGTCAGCATTGGGCAACACAACAAACAGTTCTCCAGCAAATCACTTAAGCAGAAATATGTTGGCATGTTTCTATAGCAACTAAGGAAAAATATTTCACACAAAAGTCCATCTGCTGCAACAGAGAGGGAGATCTGGCCAAGGATCCCGTTAGGAATTAATCTTAATTTGCAGATTTTATTTTTTAAAAACCTCACATAACCGCTTGCACAAAAAGACAGAAGGTAAGTGAGAGGCAAAAAAAAAAAAGGTTTTTTTGATAGATGCTGTCAATTAATCACCAAGCTGATCTTTAATTTGGGAAGCAGTGATTGTCTGAGGCTGAAAACGCCCAGTGCCTTGGAGAGGTTCATCTCCAGGGCTGTTTACCCACCAGGCTGCATCACACCATCTTGTACTCAGAGTATTTGGAAACACACGGGGTTTTTTCAAGAGAGCCTGGTAGCAAGGATCCAATTTTTTTTTTTTAATCATTTTGGTTTGGTTTACTTGTAAAGAGTTACTCAAATTTATTCAGCCATATAAAATGCTTTGTAGAAGTCATCAAAGTGAGGAGAGGGGGGAAAAACCAATGCGATAATTTGGACAGCAATGCATTTTATTTTATGTGATGTCAACACTTCAAAGCCTATTGGAGCCGTGCTCAGGAGATCTGAAACGTTTTACAGGGTGCTTGGTGTCGGTGCTGAAGCCATCTCCAACGCTGGGATCTCTTGCACAACATCCACAGCCTGCTGCCAGCGGCTCTCTCTTCCTCACTTCTGCTTTCTCTGTCGCACCTGGCACTCCAACAGAGGCCCCAGAATAAATTTTATAAAAGAAATATAGAAAAGCAACAAGAAGTTTCTTCCAGCTGGGCCCAGGAAGGTTTTCCAGGTCTCCAGGGACAGTGTCCTTGCGGGGGGAAATCCAGCTCATGGAGAGTCTCAGAGTTTTGTGTGAAAGACTGGATCTGGTGAGACCTCAGGAAGAGGTGAGATTTTTGTGTCTCATATCCTACAAGAAAGATGGAGAGAGATTACTTGCTTACAAGTAAATATGGAGTCCCAGGACACAGGGAATGGCTTCCCAGTGCCAGAGGGCAGGGATGGATGGGATATTGGGAAGGAAGTGTTCCCTGGGAGGGTGGGCAGGCCCTGGCACAGGGTGCCCGGAGCAGCTGTGGCTGCCCCTGGATCCCTGGCAGTGCCCAAGGCCAGGCTGGACATTGGGGCTGGGAGCAGCCTGGGACAGTGGAAGGTGTCCCTGCCCATGGCAGGGGGTGGAATGAGATGATCCCTAAGGTCTCTTCCAACCCAGGCCATCCAGTGATTCTCTATAAATTCACTCCTCTCTGAAGTCCATTCTAAGTCTTCATGGAATGTTATAAACAACCTCTCTCCAAATTATTCTTTGTGTTATGGTCAGAATTTGCAGTTTTAATATTAAGACTTAGTTTGGTGATTGAAATATTAAAATCCCTTGCTTTTGATTTCATATTCTTTATATTCTGTTTGTTGAAAGCTTTCTGTAGGTGATTTTCCTTGCATTGTTCCTGTGGGTGGTGAGGGGGTTTGATCAAGTCTGCAGGGAGGATTCTGTCCAAGCTTTAGGTATTGGTTGGTCAGGTACCCTTGTAAAAACTTGGATTTGAGATCCCTCATTTGGCATCAATCATGAAACCAAGACTGGAGACCCCAGAAAGGGCTCTGCCCCTCTGGAAGCAGGAAGGGCTAAAATTCTCATTAATTTGACTCCCCCATGGTTTTAGCCTTATTTCTGGAGTAAAAAACCATCAGATAAGCTCCATTCTTCTCAGCTACCCACAAATTCCTGTCACCTTGCAGGAGACACGTTCAGATTTGGGACAGCACTGCAGGGCACTGGCGATGCAGGACAGGCTCAGGACTGGTGAATGAGTAAAGGAGATGAAGGCATTGGCAGGAGAAGAGGCTTAAAAGATTTTGTTGTGGGGTCTGTCTAGGAAGCAGCTTAACTTTCAAAGAAAATAGAAAGTGGTGTGGATGAAATGAGGCTTATTTAGTGTCATTTACCAGTCCTGAGAAGGTTCTGGGAGGTTTAGTAACTGCTACCATGAGCCTGGTGCATTTAACCCGCTGAGCAGGAGGGAAAGTAGCACCCACCCAGCTCACCCAGAGCTGGCTGCACCAGCATGACAAAAATCTGCATTTTGCTGCTCGTGTGCCTCACGTGAGATCCATCCTAGCCCTGTGTGACTCCTGAAAACCAGGGCATTGAATTGATAGTTTCCCACTCAGGCCCACAGGGAGCGACTGAGGGCAGGCACAGAGCTCAGAACTCCAATCCAGCTTTCCTGCCCACCTTTTAAGGACGTTTCCTTGCTTCAGGTTTAGTACCAGTGATTCAAACCTTGTTTGATCACAGCTCTCATTCCTTCGCCTTGCCATTGGCCGTTCTGCTGTGCACGTCCCTCCCAGAGAAGATAAAAGCAGTGGTTGTCTCACTGGAGCTCTCATTTCCTCTTATCTCTTTCCCCAGCCCTGGCCATGTGTCATTTTTACCATGGCCAAGTGTTGGGTGGAAACCTTGAGTGGGCAACTGCTCCAAAGCCTTCGTGCCCCGAGGGGCTCTGGCAAAGCACAGCTGGGTTTGGAAGATGGATTGTACCATGGGATTAACATTTGCACATATAACATGTTTGTGAATTCAGGCTCTTCTTAGTCATGATTTTGGCTGGTCTGATAGAATTTTTCTTGGGTGGATACCAGAGCTGCTGTTGAAGGATAGTTCTTGTTCCTTGGTTTAACTCTTGGAGGCAGCCAGAGGATTTCTTTATTATAACTATACCTTTCTGAAAATATTTCAGGATTAACATTTTCCGTGATCAGTCTATGATGAATTCAACACCAAAACAAACAAACAAAACCCCAAACAATCAAACAAACCCCCAAACAACCTGGCTATATCTTTCATTTTGGAGTTGTCTGGGCTAAATCCTCCTGTAGTAAAAATTGGCATTGTTCCTTTCAGGTAGAAAACCAGCTGGAATGGGGGTCCATCAGAAACTCAAGGCTCCAGTAACCTGCTTGCTGGGTTCCCAGTGGAAGGGCAGCTTTTACCTGGCTCAGAGCTTGCTCAACCACCATTGTTCTCACTTGCTGGGTGTTGTACCTCTTGGTGGAATGTAGAAAATAGGGATGAAAAAGAATTTTTTCACTGGATCTGAATTATGATCCCTCAAAAATTTTTTCTGGCATGTTTATCAGTTTATTTCCCTTCAGTTTCTTTACTCCATCAGCGTCTAAGAATGCTGGACATGGAGAGACAGAGTGGATTTGGTAGTTGGTTTATCACATCGTTCTAAATTGGCTTGGAGCGCTGCGAAACACTCGCATATAATCCTCAGACAGAGGATTGGACTGGAAAGACCAGAATATTTTCCAAATATTTTTGTACATCTACCACATCTTTGCCAATCTCTGTGCCCCCAGTGTATCGTGTCATAGAAGCACTCCAGCAATTTCTGCCTGCCCTTAATATTTAGTGCTTCATGAACCCTTATTAATTAGGGTATTAATTTCCGTATGTAGCTTTGGAGCAATGCCATGCTGGGAAGCAGCTTTTCACACGTCATTATTCTGGGTTTGCTCACTGTACCCTCCCCCTGGTGCTTTTTGTTACAGTGCACGTCAGGTAGAGCTTGGGGAATTAAAATTTGAGAGAACAGGGGTTTGGGGAGGGTCTGTATAGTGCCAGGCTGTTTCTTAAAATGCTATAGATCCATATTTGTAATTTCTGGTTCCTGTATAGCAAATTATTTCCAAGCAGGTTTTCATTTTTGCTGCTGTGGTGACATTTTCCAAGGGTGTGTGCAAAGGCACCCCGTGCTCGCAGTGTTCATGGGGGGGCACTCTGGGATGTGTTCTCTATCTGTTTATCTCTATCTATTGCATGTGGCTGGTTCCTCAAACAATGCTGGATTCAGTCCTTCCACCTGACTCAAGAAATGAGCGACTTCAGTACCAGAATAACAAGAATGAAAATGTAACCCAGTGCAAGCAGAGACAATAACCAAATCCATAAGGAGATGGAGAGAGACTGTTTACACAAGCAGGTAGTGCCAGGACACAGGGAATGGCTTCCCAGTGCCAGAGGGCAGGGATGGATGGGATATTGGGAAGGAATTGTTCCCTGGGAGGGTGGGCAGGCCCTGGCACAGGGTGCCCAGAGCAGCTGTGGCTGCCCCTGGATCCCTGGCAGTGCCCAAGGCCAGGCTGGACACTGGGGCTTGGAGCAGCCTGGGACAGTGGAAGGTGTCCCTGCCCATGGCAGGGGGTGGGATGGGATGAGCTTTAAGGTCCCTTCCAACCCAAACCATTGTGTGAGTCCGTGATTCGATGTCCCTGGATGGCTGCACTCACCAGTGTCTGACACCTTTCCCCAAAAATGTCCATAAAGGACACAGATTTTGGTGTGAAAATCCCAGCTCTCGTCTGTCTGCACAGTGCTGGCTGCTGACCCGAGGCACCAGTTCAAAGCAAACCCCTTTTCTCCAGGGCAGGTTTGCATCCAGAGGTGAACTGCCATCCCCATGCCGGGGGTGGGCAGGGGCAGTGCTGCACAAGCTCAGGACCAAAACCTGTCCCACGTTTCCTGTGCTGACACAAAGACCACTTCGATCCCTCGGGTAAGCAGGGGATCTTTGCAACCAGCGGGGTCCCACACGAATTGAGGAGGAACATCTACAACCAGCCTTGTTGGGGAATCCAAAACTTGTTGAGTTTTAAACTCAGTTTGGTGTGTTGGAAAGAGAATTAGGTGCTTCTTTGACTTTTAAGTGATCTGAAGAGGAATGTACTTGATACAGGTGGTAAGAATTATTCTTGGAGTTCTCAGATATTCCAGGCTCACATCTATTTTCATTCCTCACAAGCGTAGCCCTGGTGAGAGGGGTGGGGACACCAATTAAGAGGAAAGCCATTTTCCACAGTAGCGGGACCTGAAATGAGCCTTCTGCAGATTAAGCAGAACAATCTCCAGAGGTTTTGCCAAACAAATTTTTCAGATTTCTTCAGGATTCTAGTCATGGCCTGTGATCTGACACATTTGCCAAGAATTCAGCAGAAAGAGAAAAATTACCCCAACCCTGAAGGTCTGAAGAGGGAGGTGGTTTGTGGGTTTCATGGGATTGCATCAGAAGTCTGATCTTCCCGGCAAAAGATATTCTCTCTGCAAACAATGAATCCCCTAAAACCACAAGTGCCATGAAGTCAAGCAGCATGTGGCTTGGATAGCACCAGGCCAATTTGTCAACTCTGGTTCATTCAAAGAGAAGGAAATAATGAGTGGAAAAACATTGAGATAAAAAAGAAAAACCTCAGGATACTTGCTACAGATTAATTCTCCCAAAGCAGAATATAACCTCACTTTTCCTCAACGGAACTCCCCTGGATTTGTGCTTAAACAGTACTTGTAGGTGATCTGAATAATACTTATTTTTAATGTGGGGGTATTTTTTGACTGGCACAGGGAGTGTTATTGTAGGTAACCCGGTATTTTGTGGGAAATTCAATTTTGTTTCAGAATCCAGTCTAAATATTGTCATGAATTTCTAGCAGATAGTCTCAGCAGACAAATACTCTTTACGAGGTGAAACTGCTGCTGTGGATCCAGGAGTGGGTGCTGGGCTGCTGATGTTGGGATGCCATGGACAAGGCTGAGGATTTTGAAGCATCCACCCCAATCCTACCATGTCATTCGGATTGGTCACAGTATATAAAATTATTCTTTGAAGCAAAAATATTTTCTTTACCTGCTATTACTAAACATGCCCAACACCTCCCTTTCCCAACAGCAGTATTAAAATAATTTGGAAAAGTATTTACCAGTTTTACTTAATTAATTTTTGGCTTTGTTCTTTGGGAGATTAAAGATGGGACTTTTAAAATATTCCAGTCTACAACAAGAAGGTACTTTCTGCAGTACTTGTGGGTGAAATTTTGGCTTCTTGAAGTCATGGACATAACAAGAATATTTAGGTATTACCATAAGGATTTTGTGAAATATGAACTCCAAAGGAAAAGCAGAATTTCTCAGCAGCTTTGCTAAGATGGAAACAGGAAAACATCTTTTTATTCTAAAAATAGACTGAGTAATGCAAGTCACGTTATTCTGCATGAGCAGCAGTGATGATTTCAGTCTGGAAGTTCTTTCTGCAGTCTCTGAAACTGAAATCTTGAAAGTCCCTCTTGCTGAACAGTCCCTAACTAACCCAGCCACTGCACAGGTGAGCTGCAGGTTCTGCTCCCAGTGCTTTAGCTCAGGGAATTCCTCTTTCCTGTCCTCGAACCCTGGCCGGTGCTGCCAGATGATTTCAAACTGTTGGAGTCTGGGTCTAAGCAGCTCTAAGTCTGGTCCCAGCTCAGCAGTGAGCTCTGGCTGAGTGTGTGTCCTCACCCCCGCAGGGACACAGCTTCTGTCAGAGCCACTGCTCCAAACCCCTGTCAGAGACACTGCTCGCAGCTCCAGGTCTGGCAAGGACAAATCAAAATAGAAACTCCTTCTCTAACAAGCCAAAGATATCAGGGAAATAGTCCCTGGATTTAATTTTCCCTGGAAAGAACAGAGCTAAGGTGTCAGCTTCTGAGCAAAGGTAGATCTGCAAACCATTCTCCTTCACTGTTTCAGAACAGCAACGGCACGGAAAAAGGGATTGATGGCAAGAGAATGGGGAGTGTCACTGGCTAGCACCAAACTGCACCCCGAATCTTCTACATGAAATAACTGAGAAAGCAAATCTGGAATCCACTCAGCAGTGGGTGAGATGGGGACTCTCGTGCCAGTACTGGCTTGCTCCCACTGGGTTATTCCCAACCTCTGAGGCCCCCACGTCCTGAATTTGGTGCAAACTCCCGCACAGGTTGGAACTTGGGCTCGCTGAAGAGAAGACCTGGGAAATGAGGGCTAAAAAGTTCCATTCTCCAGCAATGGGCTGTAACAGATCTGTGCACTCCACATGTCAGCCAGAGAGGAACAACGTGCAGCCACTGCTCCTGGGCCCGGGAAACCAAGGACAGAATTCCTGCCAGCTCTACCATTAACTCTGGAACCACTGTGAAAATCCAGTAAAGAAGCAGAGGAGGTTGTAACCCAGTTTCTCTACACATTATGTTTGTTATTGAGTTCCAACTTAAACCGTTTCCCACCTGGTTTCTGAGCAGCCCAGGGAACATGGGGATGAGTCAGTGGAGGGCAACCAGGGGCCATCAGACATCAGCTCAGTAGCCAGCTGGAGATCACAAGAAGCCAAATGTGGAAAATACAGTGGTTTATACACAAATATGGGTGTAGGCCAAAGGTACAGGAGAGAAGTGCTTTAAAAGTCACATTGTCTTTGGATTGCCCCATTAAATGTTTACTTTCACTGCAGTTGTGAGCAGCAGGGTGACACCACACAACAGGAGTATCCTCAGTGCCCGGCGTGGGTTTGGATCGTGCTTTTCCTGCTGCTTGTTGACAGAAGTGGATGTTTGCTGCTTTTCCTTTTATCCCTTCAGATGCAATAAAACTCCCAAATCAAAAACTCCTCTCCTCTGTGCAGTACCAGAACCTCTGGCTGAGGGTTTGGGAGGGGTTTACATGGGAATAGAGAATAACAAACAAACAAACAAACAGCCTGGCCTGGGGATCCCAGGCCACATTGGGAACACCAGTAGAAAAACTGGATAGATCATTATCAACTGGACAATTTGGTCTGGGCAGCTGAGACAATAACAGATCAAACCCTTTGGTGCTGCTGGTTGGCCCCGAGAGGAGTCACCCAACAGTCCCCACCCCCCATTTGGCTGGTGTTGAAAACAGGCATGTGGCAGGTTTGTTTGGGAAGCACTGATCCCAATAAACTGGCCAAATATGACTTTGTTACTGACAGCTGAGGTTACCTGCCCCAGCAATCTTCTTGGGAATGTGTGCCCTCCCTTCCTCCGTGCCACGATAATGGAGGCTGAACTTCTGCCTTGAAACCTTCTCTTTCCATATTTTCAATCCCTTTTTTAACTCATAGTCCTTCCTTCCCACACCTATTTCCAGCACCAGGCTCTATCCCAGCAGAGCCAGAGGCATCTGATTTACCAAAAATCCGGTTATGAGCAAGCATGGAACAGACAGGATCTGTCCTTTTTTCCACAGGGCGTAAGCCACGTCTAGTAAGGAGTGAAATTGAAGCTAGAGTTTGTTCAAAAGATAAAAGGGATGGGCCCAGCCCAGTTAAACTTGAGATGGCTCAAGAAGTGTCTGCCCACATCCCTGTAAATCATGTGGTTTGATAAGTCAGCACAGTGCAAATATCCTTCCTTCGGGCACCTGTGAGTGCTTTGTTTGGAGTCCAGCAATCCCAAAAGCTGCTCTCAGATAGCTGCGTTCCATCCCTTTCCTTTTTCTCAGGGAGAGATTTGGATTGGCTCGCTCTCTAATTTAAACCATTTGCCCATTACAGCTGCTTTTACAGGCACGAGTCTCTGGTTTCACAAGCCTTTCCCAGCCCCAGGTACCCGGTGGAAGTGCAAGAGCAGCACTGGGTGCATCCCTGGCTGCAGAGGCTCCAGCAGTTCCCTCCGCTCCGGGAATGTCAGGTGTCCCATCCGAGCTCCTCTCACTCACACTGTTCTCACGTAGCTTTTGCTCATGATTTCTCCTCAGGAGCTGAGTGGAGAAGCTCGAGACAACAAAGATCTCAAGGAAACCCAAATTAAAAGCTACAAATGAGGTTGTGGACGTGCAAGAGCCACACGAGCATTACAGTACAGCTGGCACACGTGGAGAGCTCACGTGGGTGGTGGTGGAATAGTGACAGGCTTCATTTCTTTGCCCCCTGCCAGCTGTTTGTGAGCTGCTGATTTAGGCCAAGACTTCGACTGTCATTTTTCATTAAGCACCTTTGTTCCTTATCTGTTCTGTCCCTCTGCTTCCCACAGTCAAGAAATCATTTTCAGGAGTGTGGGGGCTTTTGTCTTGTAGTAAAACTCGGGAGTTCCAGGTGTCACACATACCCTCACAGCGAACACCTTATAATCCAAACAGACACGAAAATTCTCTTTATTCCATTTACATCGTGTTCAGGCACCATGAGAGGGCAGCTTGTTGAAAGGTTTCAGAAACAAAACCCAGGTGTGGAGCCTTCCACGCCAGCTCCTCACTCACACCCCTCCTCCCAGAGCATGTTTTGTTTGTATCCCTTTCCAGTTCTTGGTGCAGAAAGACAAAAAGGGTGGGATTCACCTCTCCTCACTTTAGAAACCTGGAAGGTAAGGAACCAGTGTGCACTGATTGTTTGGGTTCCCTGCAGAGCTGGAGCCCCTGGGGGTGATTCACCTCTCCTGGGGTTGAATCACCTCTGCAGGCCCCTGTGCCTGCCAGCACCACTGGGACCAGTGACGGCTGTGAGTCTGTCCCCCGCATGCTGAGGGAGGGATGCCACCAGCAGGGACAGGAATTGCCCATTCCCACAGGAGCTGCTGGCCTGGGATTTGATGATGCTCTCCAGAAGGGCTCCAAAGGGCTGGTGGGCTCTCCCCAGTGCCCAGGGACCACCCCAAACTTTGCACTCATGACCATTTCATGGAATAATGTTTCATCTGGCATGTTGTCCTTACCTGTGCTCCCTCTCAGCTGGGGCTCCTCTCGAGGCTGAGCAGCCCCAGCTCCCTCAGCCTGTCCTGGGCACGGGGATGCTCCAGGCCCCTCACCATCTTTAAAAACAATTATCTGAAAATACCATCAAGAGAATAAAAAAACCCTTGTGCAATTACTTTACACACATACAGGTGACTGCTCTCAAGCAGTAATCACTCTCTTGGGAAAAGTTTCTTTTTCTTGGGTCTTCACATCTTGTTGGGAATAAAGCAACTCAGAGAGGAACAAAAAATGTTTAACAAAACTTAGTTGCTAAGTGGTGTATGTTTGAATAGTTCTTCACAAACATCAGTCAGATATTTCCTCCTCTCATGATTATACACCGTGTGAGGGGAGAATTTAAGGACTAAGAAAAAACCCCAACTGGTCTCACCACAATCAAAGGTATAATTTCCCTGAAACCAGGATTTTACCCTTTGTGTATTGACACTGAGGGATTATTTAATTGCAGTATTTAATGCCAAGACTCTAATCAAAATGATACAGCCCTATTTTTCCCACTCTGAAAAATAAAGCAGAAAAAAGAAATAGAAAAGAAAAACACAAAAGGAGTGGGAAAGGAAAACATGTTTTTGGCATATTTTAAAGAATTCTGCTAGGCAGCTTTATTAAGCTTTATCAAAGTCACACAGTCAAATGAAGACTTAGGAGAAACATAAAGACTAAGGACTTGAAAATCTATTCACTAAAATTATATTCATGATCACCTGCTGGATGGTGAAGGTTGTTGCCTGAATGCTTTCTGAAATATTGGTCACAGGAGGAAAAAATGTACACCAGCAAAAACTACTTCTCATCCTTTCATCTGGTTGATTCAGTAATGAGTAAAGAAACAGGAAAATCCAGCACCAGATAAGCAGTGCAGATCCCTGATCTGATCTCAATATCCAGGAACGTTCTGGAGGTGCTTCTGTTGCTCCTAAAGAGCCTCAGCTCACAAGCAGCAAGAGCACTTTTATTTCATGATGAAATGAATGAAATTCATTTCTCTCCTCTCAGTTAATTCAGTGTATCGGTCACCGGCTGCAATAAGTTAAATTCCTAAATATTTTCTGTCTCCTTTTCCTCCAGAACATTTTGCTTTACTTTCATGTCCAAAGCTGCAGAGATGCTTTGCCCACTCTGAGCTCAGTAGTACAATTAAAGAATAGGATATTTGATGCACTTGACATTCACCAATAGCCTCGGGTTTTTTCCGTGTGTTATTTTCCCATCAGAATATGAAGAGAGGATTGTTTTTAAATTTTGTATCTATATATTTGGTGTATGGCTGGCAGTGTCTCTTTCCAAGTATCCCTGCATGGAGCAGAGGAGACAACAGCTCTGGGGGAGAGCTGCAGACAGGAGATGAAGCAAATTGTATTGTCCAACATCAGTGCCAGTTTGGATAAAAGCAAGACCCTCCTCCTCACAGAGCTGGGGATGATTTCACAGTCAATAGAAGCTGCAGAAGCTGCACATCTTTCAAATTGTTGCCTGAAGATGGGACAAGGGAGTTTTCTTCAAGAGCGCCTTAAATGCTGGGTCTTGTTCTGAGCTGAAGTCTCTTGGCTCTTGCAGCCTTCCCTGCTCCTGTACAGACCCTCATGAGAAGCTGAGATGTTTGCTGTGGAATTTCAGCAGATTTTGAAAAGGTTGGAATGCTGTGATCCCTGGAAAAATCTTTGCACATCTCTGTAATTTTGTTTTCTTGACATTTCTATGCTTTTTGTCAGAAGGAAGGTATCAGGAATGTGCAGTCCGTGTCCATGAGCTTCCACAAACATCTCTGAAGAAATGCTAGAGGATGCTTCAAGGCAGATACGCTGTTAGGCACTGTTCAGTCTGATTTTCTCCAATATCAGCTGAGGCTCTGATTATTTCCTTTTCCCAAGCAAAAGGTCAATGGAAAGTAGGCAGACATTCCTATTAATGCCACTGTAGTATTTCCTTGTTGCCATGGTTTTGTGTGTGTAAATGATGGTAAAACAAGCACTTAGACTGAAAAGAGCAGTTCAGCATTAGACAGGAGCAGGCAGCACGAAGAAGTTTCCCTGGTGTAGGTAAGTGTTCCTTACTTAAAAGCAAGTTTTATTTGGCTTGTGTGCAGAGCTCTGTCTTCATGAATGTTTAATCCCAGAGCTATCAAACCTTTCTTGACCTCGAGGTTTACAGTAAATGGGGAGAAAAAAAAGGAGAAAGATGTTTCTTTGTAGAAAATCAAGCTTAGAGAACGTGGCTGGAGCTGAAAATCTTTCACTGTCATTTTAGAAATATTGTTAGAAATTTATTAAGGTGAAACTTTTGTGGAACATTCCTGAATCTCTACAGCCAAAGACTCGAGAAGATAATACACGAATGTAAATCCAGGATCTTCCAGGGGACTCCTGAGATGGCCTCTGGAATGCAGCATGGAAGAACAGGACAACCAAAGCGGTGTTAGAGACACAGCAGGGCCAAGCTCATCCCACAGTTCCTGTCACCTTCCACATTAAATGACTTTTAAGGTAAATCAGTCCATTGCAACATTTTTTTCTTAATGTCTTCCCTTCCTTTGCACAGGATTGTGATGGAGTGGGCTGTGAAGCAGATCTGGCTCGGTCTGTGCCTCGGGTGATGGGGGCCTTTGCTGTCTAAAGGTTCGTTTGGAATGAGTGAGTGAGAGGTGAATAATCGTTCGTGGATGTTAAGCAACGAGAGGCAGAACTCATCAGTGGCACGGCGTGTGCCAGGAGCACAGGGCTGGTCATTCTCACAGCATTACTGAGGCAGAGGCTCAAGATTTAAGGGCTGGGAAATCTTTTAAGGGAAATGCAAGGTGCTGAAGGCAGTGCTTTTAATGCAAGAGGTTGATGTGGAGGTTTAGCCACACTCCCAGCCGTGGGCAAAGCGTTCATCTTTGGGAACTGTGATAGTGAGTCATTTCTGAACCTGTTTATGTTTTTTATCATCCATACAGCTCTCTGGAAGGTCCAAAGCTTAACCACATTTGCAGACAAACAAATAAACAAACAAACAAACAAAATGATGCCTTTTGTTTCTTTTAAACATGTCAGCTTATGCAGTCTGACCTTCCAGTGAAAACAATCTTGCATGCATCCTCAGCTCACAAAAGCAGCTAAAATTCCTGAAGATTCCAGAGGCTGCTTGCTGGTGAGACCCCTTAGAAGAGGAACATCACCAAATAACAAACCCCTCATCTGCTTATTTTCACTTCTAAGACTCAGAGGTTGGATTTTCACGGAGAATTGGAACCCCAGCTATTTTCTCTCTTTTTTTTTCAAAAAGGAAAATAACAACAAAAAAAAGAGATTTTGACAAGCTGGTGGCAGATTTTAAGTTTCCTACTCTGGAATAAATTGAGGCAACTGGTTTTTAGCCTGCCATATTTCCAGTTATTAAACTGTGTGTGGTCTGTACCAGTGCTCACCACCAGAGAGCCCTTAATTGTGGGTTTCAGCGCTGGGCTGGGCACCTGCAGTGCCGGGGAGCTGCTGGGGCCCGGGGCAGCCTTTGAGAGGGCCGGGGGACCCTCCCAGGGCTGTGAGCCGAGCTCGGGTGGGTTCACAGGCCCAGGGATGCGCCGGGTGCGCTTGGAAGTTCAAGCTCAATGAACTGAGACCTTGGAGAACAATTCCCCCGGCTGCCAGCGCCGTCCTGGGAAGCCCTCTGAAGCTGCCCTTCCTCAGAACCCCCCCAGCCTCTCCCCTCCGCCCTCCCTTTATACGTTCACAAGTTTTCCTGACAAAAGAGCAATTACAACCTGACAGAAACAACTCACAAAGAGGATGGGGATGACCCCTAGGAGCGGTTTCTGCGCCTCAACACATGGCCAGTCACCGACAAAGCCGGCCCGCTCCCATTTGATCCCAGAAGAGCCTCCCAGACTGGCACGCTTGACCAAGAACTGGCTGGGTGACTCATTCGTCTGGCGGCTCTGTGATTCATGAGCCTCCAGGAGGAAGGGAGGAGGGAGGCGAGAGCTTTTCAAATCTCAAGTTAAATGCAAGAGAAACACATTCCCCACAAAGCAGACGCTCGACTGTGTCCAATTGGTGCCTGAATAGCCCCACAAAGCCAGGGCAGGAGTCCTGGTGTGACGCACGGCGAGGCTCCCGGGGCCAGCCCCGCCGCGGGCTGCACCTTCCCCAGCTCCGTGGTTTGGAAGGTCTCGAGTGCAAAAACAGGAATAGTTCCTTACGTCTTATCCTTGTGTGCTCCGTCCGTCCTGGCCCGGGGGTTTCCCCAGGAACGTCCCACGTGTGAGTGCTTTGGAGCTGATATCGAGGGCTCTGACCTGATATTCAGGTCAGAAACCTCAAATGACTTTGTCCAGTTGAAATTAAACTTCTGGTCAGCACGAATAATTTTGGCTGCCTGTCATATCTGTGAAGCAAGTGTGTGCAGAGGCAGGAGTGGCATCCTCAGAGGTGCTCACGGGAGGCAGGACAATGGCCATGATCATGGTCAGCCTCCCCAGCTGACCTGACTGACCGTCCCTCCCTCGGTGACGAGGGACAGAGCAGGAGAGCCCGGCCCGGGCATCAAGGAGGGCCTTTCTCTCAGCGTTGTCCGAACCCTGCCAGGAGCTGTGAGTGGTGCAGGGCTCACTGGAATGCTGGAGCTCCCGGCCACCATTCCCCTCCCAGGCAGCATTTTATTTATTGTTATTTGTTGCTTCAGACATATGGGTCAAAATGCTAAATTATTTAGCAGCTGTTGTCAGATGGATTTTAAAACAATTAATGAGTGCTAAAAATGTGCAGCTGGCTCTCTCTCTCGGATTTTGCCCAAGAAAGTGCCTGTTTCTGTCTGTTTGCCAGCAGTTTGTGCCTCCTGCTGCTGTGGCCATGTCTGCCCTCGGAGCACGTTTGTCCCTCGGCGAGTGCCAGCTGCCTGAGTCAGGGCCCAGCTGGCCTGGGCAGGGGGCTGGAACACCCCAGGGTTATTTTCTTGCATTCCTGGGGTTGTTATTGTGGTCCTGGGCACGCTGCATCACCCACCTGCCGTGGCTGGATTCCCCCATGCCACATCCGCGCTGGGAACACAGCGCAGGAGCCGCTAAAGCTCAGCACCGACGGAGCCTGGGGGCTTCCCTCTCCGGGAGCACCAAGAGAGCTTTGAAGGGTCCGGGTCTGAGCTCTTCCTTTCCGTGTTGTGCCATGTGGGAAGGCCCCAGCCAGGATAGGGAGACCTGCAGGCAGAGGCTGCCCTGGGGTGTCCAGGTCACAGGAGGTGGCCACAGCCATCAGGGTTACCCGTGCTGACCTGCCCAGTGGGGGAAGGGGACGGTGTCCAGGGCATGGTGCCACTCACACCCATGGGAGAGAGAGACGCCAAAATGAAAATTATCTCCAAGCACAAAGGCTGTGGATGAAGTTACTGAGCTGGGGTCAAAATAAATCCAAGGTGCTGCGAGGGTGTTGGTGTGGCGAGCCTTCCCTCTCGGGGATTTTGCAGTTTGCCTCAACAAGAAATGCAGATCCTCTATGCTGAGACAATGTGGGATGTGCAGTTCGGTGCTTCCAGAGGCTCTCAGCTCCATGGGATCAGGGCAAGAGCATCCTCTGGCCACATCCCAGAGCTCCACCACCCGGGCCCAGCTCACAGGTCAGACTTTGGGCACCAAGCATTTGTTTGTCTCCATCTGCAAAGCACAGGATGTGCTTTGTCTGGAGTCAGAGGGAGGGTTTGTTTCTCCGTGGAGTTTGGGATCACCCACAGAAGCAGGTACCTGGCATTTAGCCACAGCTTCAGGAGCCCCTGCTGCCAGCCCAGCTCTCGGGCATCCCTTGGCAGGACGTGCAGCCCTCTGCCAGCCCCGGGGACCAGGGCAGATGATGGAGCACATTCAGCTGAGTTTCTGTTTCTTACAAATGTTGCACTAGGCAAAGGATTTGGACCTGAATGAAAGTGGTGGACCTAATTTTAGACAGTACCTATGAATGAAACTTGAAACGAGCTGTTCAGGAAATACCTTCCTCTGCAGCAGTGCCAGGGAGAGTATGGGATTTAATGCTAAATTAGCCAGTGCCTGTGAACAGGTTACTGTGAGAATACTTTTTCCTACTTTCAGCTAAATTATTTTTTAAAAAGAAATCTTCATTTCTGCATAGATGTCCATGTGCTTCTGCAAAAGCTGCAGACCTCTCCCCTCCAGAGAACAAGAGCCTTCTCTGTGTCAGTGCCATGTGTCACCTTTTGCTGCCTGTTTGTCACCGTGGCCCCACACTGCAGAGCTGCTGGCTCCAGCCTGGGGCCTGAGGGTGGCCCAAGGTGACTGGCAGTAGAAGATTGTGACAAACCTGGAAGCCTGTCCCAGATGAGCAGGCGTGCTGGCTTTCAGTGCTCTGTCTGCTTGTGCCTTTTTTGTTGTCCAACATCCTTCTGGCTTTGCCTCACCCCTCAGTCAGGATCTATTTGATATCTCAGTCGCTCTCCACAGCAAAGCCAAAAGCCCTGACTGCCCACAGGGAGGGGAGAGAGCAGTGCATTGCTTGTATTTCTAGGTGGTAAATGCCCACCTGTCCCGTACTTGTGCTGGATTTATTGCTCTGAGCCTTTCAGGAGTGTAGGTTTGGAAAGCTGCATTGCCAGAATAATGCAGGCCCACTTCAAAAGATGATGGGATTCTTAGAAAGGCTTTCCCCTCAATTTGCAAAGACTTGATGGTGATCCAAAGCACTGACTAAATGGAAGAGTGAACCTGCCCAGGTGGGGAAGCAAAGTTTAGCCCTGAGCCTGTGTCAGCTGTGTGAAGGGACATTGGGCACTTCTGGAGGCTGGGAAATACACAGATATATCGCACATTTCTTGTCCAAACACCCGATCCTGAGCGTGGTTAAGCAGCTCCTGGGAAGAGCTGACCTTGCTTTGCTCCCATGCAAAAAAGGCAGTGGAAAGTGTTCGGCCCTTCCCAGCTCTTAGCAGAGGTATCTCGCTGGACCCAGCTGCTCCACTGAAAACCTTTCAAATGCTGAGGTTCAAACTGGGGTTTCCAGAAGACATTTGGAGACACATGTGCCAGAAATGTTCGGACTCAGCAGGTATGATGTGGATCCCTTGGGTTCCCTTTAGAACACACTGGCACTTTTCTGGTGTTGAGTAAAACCAAAGTGTACATATTGAGAATTTGCTTATAATTACTGGATATCTATAAAATCCACAACTGCCATGAGCTGTTCCTTCTCCAGCCCTTCCATAGTGGAATTCCGGGAAGTAACACCTTTTAACAACAAGGAAATCTGTCTTAATAACTCAAAAATCTCGTGCTAGAAGTCCAACTTTCCACTGGTAACAGTTCTGGTTAATATTGGAAATTCTAAATATCTGATTAAACATTTCTGGAATTTCTGGGAGTACATTGAGATGCTTCATGGGCTAGTTCGTCATAAAGGTTTTTAACAAAATATCTTCCACTGGGTCTTAAAGGAATCCCTCCAAGTAATCCATCTCCCTAAATTCTTAATGTGGTTCCTTACATTTCCTAAGCTGGCTCCTTAAATGACTTATGTTCTCCTTTGCAGAACGCATAGACACAAATAAACCGCATATATGAGGAAGGAATGTTCCTCTATCCCACAAAACAAATTAAATATATTGATCCAAAATCACCCCTGGAGGAACTTCTGTGAATCCAGATGAAACGCATGAGTTGAGTTTATTAAAGCAGCATTTCTGATAGGGGCTGGGAACAGCAGGCAAACGAGGTTTTGCAAGAGTAAAATGATTGTTTGTTAGTGATGAGTGAATCACAAAATGTCTGGCATGTGTGTTGATCTTAGAGAAAGAACTGAAAAAGTCTGAAACCTGATCAGGTCTCTCTGAATCCATATGTCAGCAAAACTGCCTGAAAGTGAGTCTGAGTCAGGGTTCTCGTTCAGACATTCTGAAACGTCCAGATTTACACGGTTTGGATATTGTCATATCTCAGCAAGTGCTGAGAAATTAGGGATGGTGAATTCAACTGGTAAATAAACAAGAACAAACTCGTTCCTGAATTCGATATGATTGTGATCTTTTGGAGGTAGTTACACAAATCCCTCAGCCATGCCAGAGCTGCAGAAGGGAATATAAAAGCAGGGGAAACAAAACTAATTCCCAATTCAGACTTCATAAATAAACAGGGCAAGTCGTGTCCTAACTTTTGTTTTGTTTTCTTCTTAAACACTCTGTCAAACCACAAGAAGCTTTTCAAACGTCTCTGTATAGAAATCAGCTTTGGGGCTGGAGCAGCATGGTTTTGTTTTGCTTTTGTGGAAAACCTTGGGGATAGACACTCCCACCACAAGCTGGGCCACGGTGTTCCCCTGAGGAGCAGGAAGCCAGAGACACTCCTGGCGTGGTCCTTGACCAGACAGGGCTCTCACAGCTTTGACTTCTTAATTCCAGCTTCTCAGCTGACCTTAGCACTGAAGGACCTGCAGATACACCCAGCCAGGAGACCTGTGCAGATGGCTTTCCTTCCCCCAGCTGTGGTTTTCCAGGGAAGCAGAGGCAGGAGAAGCAGCCCAGGAGAGGGGCTGGGTCAGTTCCTGCGTGGTGGGACCCTGGGCAGGGAGGGCTGGTCGCTCTGAGGCTGCTCCATGCTGGTGGCAGCCACTTGTGGGAAGAGTCTCTTTGCTCCCAAGCACACAAGTGACCACTCCTTGCAGACACCCTGGAATCCACAGGGTCCTTGCTGGGCCAGCTCCTGGCTCCCACTTACACAGGGATTCGGGGTGGTTTGAGCCTCTGGCTTTCAGTGCTGAGCCTCAGCATCCCACCGATGGCAGCAGGTTTGGAGGGTGACTTACAGATGTCGCCAAGGCCAAAATATCTCACAATCTGGCAAGTCATCCATCCCAGCAGCGAGAGCTGTGTCCAGCGTGGCTAAATCCCATCACAAAACTGTCTTTGGGATACCCCATGGTGACCTGCAGTAACAATCCCAGGCACAACTAGGCCTCCTTGATTCCTGCAAGAGAAGAGACTCTTTGATGTACAGAAGCTGGTTTTCATCTCTGTTTGTGATTCTGTACTGACACCATGCTCTCCATACACAGCAGGATCCATCTTTCGGCTGCTTTCAGCAAGTTCCTGAAACAATTTTTATTTCAATTTTGTTAAGGCTATGGAATCTTGAAATGCTCACTCCTCTTCACTCAGCATTTTCTCCGGCAGACACCCACATGGTCACTGGGGTGCAGTTTGGTCAAGTAGAAGCAGTGGGAGCAGAAGGGAGAGAGAAAGGCTCAGCTGTGGGGTGCTGTGTGTGCTGCAGGTGTGCAGGAGGGATTGCTCAGGGCTGGAGGCCCTCACTGAAGCATCACAGAACCTGTAATGTGTCTTTTTGCTGCCACAGATACCCCGTGGAACCCAGAACAAGGATTCTGCCTCTTTACATCTCCTGACTGTACTTCCCAAGGACGCTGTAAGGAAACGGGGCAGGAGGAGTTTGGTACACTCGGCTGTTTGGTGGCTCTGCTCCTCACTCCTCCTGAGAGCTGTCGGAGGGGCTGTGACCCTGGAGCTGTAGCTGAGGGCTCCACAGTGGCCCTCTGACACACCCCTTCAAGAGGAGGAATCTGGGGGCACCCCCAGCTCTCAGAAGTGCTGCTTTCAACTCAAAACCAACTCTCTTAGATGCATTAAAGAGTACTTTTCTACAGATGTCAGTACTTCATTACAATTCGGACAAGTGATAACACCATGCAAAAATGTCTAAATTGCAACTTTCAGCTGCATTTCAACAGCATGGGGCACTCTCTCCTGTCCCAGAAGCTCACACTTGGTCACAGAGCATCATCACTCCTCAGAGCTGAAGTCTTGGGACATCAACCCAGACACAGCAGGTCCTGTGAGATCAGCACTCACCAGAGTTTTCTGTAGTCTTGACCAAGAGCTGGCACAATAAACTTCACAGATGATGATGATGATGATGATGATGATGATTATTATTAATATTTTCATACATTTAGAACACAGCCTCACCTTTCCCTTCTGGACTAATTTGCACCTTTCTGGACCTGTGTTCTTACAACTAAGCAAGGCTTGTAATCTGGAATAAGTGTTAAAACCTCAACAAAATACCGATCTCTTAAATCAAAGCCATTTCGAGCCACAGGTAGAATTCTGGGCTTCAGCATTTCCATTCAGGGCCTTTCTGGTGCGAAATGAATCCTTAACAACCATGTCATAAAATAAACTCTTCATCCTCCCATTAAATGTTGAGCCTATGGTAGAAAAGTGCATACCTAAAGAAATATGCCTCTTAAAGCAGTGGTTTCCAACAATGGGAGCAGGAGGGCAAAGACTTGATCACATTCTGGAGAGCTGGATAAGCACCCTGGTGGGTTTTTGAGTGGATGAGACCAAGAAAGAAATTCAGGTTGAACAGGGCTTATACAGCTGAGTAGAGGGGGTTTTATTCCTATGCCTCTTTCTCCAGAAACAGGAATTAAGTAGAAGTATTTGCATTGCAGGAAATGAATCAATTCTTTACTCCTCTGTATTTTACTGTCTATCTCCAGCATGGAAGGAAGTCAGGTGCCACGTTTTCCCCTGCCAGGCTGTGAAGCAGGAGTGGGGATCCCTCCTCTGCCTTCACCAGAACACAGCACTGAAGGTACTCGGGAGGCAGGAAGGGGCTCCTGGAATGAGCTGCATGAGTCAGTTTGCAGGGAGGATTGGTCTCCCCGTGACAGGAATTAGTCAGAGAGTTCCTGGCATGGGGCAGGGCAGTGGAGAGGGCCTGGCCCTCGAGGGTCTCCTGCTGGCCCGAGGCTCCCCTGATCCAGCACAAACCAATCCCTCCGCAGAGGACACGGAGCAGTTTCCGTCTGCAGGAGCAGGAGCTGGGCTCCGGCGGGCTGAAAAGAGCTCCGCATACATCCGTTATTATTCTTGATTGGAGAAACTCTACAGAGATCCCGTCAGGATCGGCAGAGCTCCGTTACCAGAGAGTACAAATTGATCAGAGCGGGATGGAAGTCAGCAGAACACAGTGTCTAAGGCAACAAGGCGGTTCAGACAGCTCTGCAGCAGCCTAAACACATGACAGACTCAGGCAGCTCCCACTGCTGCCAACACAACTGCTCGCAGGGTCTGCCAAGAAGCCAGATGCTGCTGCTGGAAAAAATATCTTCCAGAGTTTGGCATCAAGATCCTGTGATTACCATCCAAATGGGAGGAGATGGAGTGATAGAATGTGAGTTTAGTATTTAGCACCCCAGAACTGTGCAGCAGCCTTTGAAGGCAGAGGAAAAAAGTTCAAGCAAAATATTTTTGCTAAAAATATGTTCGGAGAAATGAACTTTTTTTTTTTAAATAGCAGAAAACCAAACTATTATTAAAACAACGCAAAATATTTTATGTCTGTATCAATTAAATGAGTAAAACCAAAGAGGACTGTGGATTCTTTACTTGAGTAAATTTTGTTAAGGAATAGTTTCATAAAGGTCAGAGCATGAGCTCTTTGTCTCTCGTGTTGTTGCTGGTGGAAAGTTCCACTGCAGAGCATCACAGCGACTCCCCTACCCAAGACAAATAGAGATGGGTCGGAGCATTCCCACACAAGTTTGGGAAGGGTTGAATTCAGATCCAAAGTCTGCAGCAAGCCCTTCTCATTGACAAACAGGGGCCAAATCCCTAAATTTAAACTGACCTGGGTTTGGGGGGAAAGTTGAGCACCAAAACCACCTGAGCCTGGCTCCAGACCTTGCAGTTTAAGCCCGTGTTTGGAGGGAAAGCGATAGAGGGATGGGACATGCCTTAAGGAGGTTTGAGGCTGCTCCTGAGCCTCCTCCTCCTCCTTTCTGCGTGGCTGAGCCTTTCAGAATCTGTGACTACAGGAGGATTTGGAGCCCCCTGTGCAGTGAGGCTCCCACCAGCCTGCCTGGCCTTGCCGAGGGTCCCCGGTGGACGTGGTGGTTATGAGAGCTCAGCATGTTGAAAAAAGCAGGCGAGGCAACATCTGCTCCCCTGGCTGGCTGCACTCACCTCTGCTCTCCAGTCTTGTGCTTCTAAACGAGTGCTGGTCCCACTCCATGACTGGGAATCCTATTATTATTGTAATAGTAGTAATAATAATAATAACAACCCAAGTGGGAACTCAAAAACTTACATCTGGAAAGTTAAGACATGAAGACTGTTTTGTTTTACTTGTATTTTTGGTTGCTTATTTTTATGACAGATCTGTATTTCAACAAATGTTATCTCCTTGCCTGTTATAATAGATCAGGAAAAAGTAAACAAAGCTATTAATCATCGTCTCCCCCACTCTGCTTTCTGGGCATGGCAGATCGGTTTGGAGGGAGGTGGGCAGGGAAGCAGAGAGCATCTGTTCCCTCACTTGGGAGCTGCCCCAGGGATGCTGCCAGTGGTGCCTGTTCCTTCAGAGAGGTTTGCAAAAGGGAGGAGGATTCCGTCCCAAGCCCATGTTTGTCCTGGAGGGCTCAGGCTGTGCCATCCATGGACAGTGCCGTGCCTCTTCTGGGCACAGCCTGAGCCCCAGCTGGCCTGGCTGGTGATGGCTGTCTCCTTGAAGGCCACAAAGATCCCAGGTAACTGCTGACCTGATGGGTTTTCCAGTAGCTTTTGACACATCTCTCCCTGGGATCTGATAAATTCAGCTGTTAATTCTACAGCAACCAAACAAGATAATCCCAAACCTCATCCTTTAAGGTCACCAATTACTTATGGAAACATGATGGGATGAGTCACAGAACTGGAGGGCTGCAGTGGATATCCATAGGCTCTACAGACTCAGGGGGAACCTTCTCACTCTCCACAGCTCCCTGACAAGAAGGTGCAGCCAGGTGGGGGTCAGGCTCTGCTCCCAGGGAACAAGAGACAGGACAGAAGGAAATGGGCTCAAGTTACACCAGCACAGGTTTAGACTGGGTATTAGGGAAAGATTCTTCACCGAAAGGGCTATCCAGCCCTGGCACAGGCTGCCCAGGGCAGTGATGGAGTCACCATCCCTGGAGGGATTTGAAAGCTGTATAAACATGGCACCTGGGACCGTAGGTGAAGAGTGGGTTGGCAGTGCTGGGGTAACAGTTGGACTCGATGATCTTGGAACCCAAATAACTCTGCTCACCCACGTGGGACTGATGTTTCCGTCCTTCCCAGATTCTGTTTGGACACTGCTTTCCCATAAGGCTGTTTGATGTGGGAAGGGGAGGTGGGAGGGTTTTCCTGGTGAAATGACAGCAGGATCTGACACACAGCTCTGGTGTCCCACAGTCCATCCCAGAGACCAGGACAGCTCTGCTTCCCCAGCTCTTGGCCAGGCTGGGAGCTTTGATGGCAATGAGCTCTGAGAGTTTGATCAGTGTCAGATGTGCAGATTTCTGCTTTCAAAAGCTGGAGTCTGTGGGTGGCATCTTCACTCCCAGCCTCACCTCCACGTGCTGGCGTATGCCGAGTTTGGGGTCTGGAGGTGTGGGGTCTGGTGGTGCTGACAGACCTGGGGGGACGGGGGGAGCTGGACGTGCCTTTTTACCTCACAGAAAGAAATTTGATCTGCCCCAATTAATAGATAGGATTCTTTTGCCCTGATACACAGCAGTGCAAACTGCAATTTATTATCTGTCTCTGCATTATCACTTTTCTGGGTTTCCCCCCTCACCCCACTGCATTTGCTCCAAGGCGTGTGTGCCCTCCCAGGCTCAGGCTCAGGTTTCTGCTTTAACTCCTGCCTTCTGTAAATGTTATTTCAGTATCATCAGCAGTTGCTCTGCTTCTCCTTCGCTCTCTATGGATATCAGAATCCATAATGAATTAAAGGAATTTGTTCTTCAGATCGTCTTTAAGTCCTTGATGGTGATGTTGTTGTTCAGCTGATCAGCTGAACAAAGGCTCCTGGAGCTCCCTGCATTAGGAAGCATCTCCTCAACCATTAATTTTCATGTTTTCACTTTACATTTGGATGTAAAATGTTACAATGGATGATCTTGCATCTAGCTTGTGCGCCAGCCACTGGAAACGTGACTTGGTTGGGAAGGCTTAAACTGTTAGGATGCTTTAAAGAAATGTCCAGGTTTTCTAGTATTTTGGAAAGGTTTTCAGTTGAGCTTTGAGAAGGAGAAGACAAGGCAGTGAGCCTTTGCCATGACGAACTGGCCGCTCATATCTCCCAGGACTGCCCTCCATGGTGGCTTCTGGAGGATTCTGTGTTCCCTGTGCCTTTTGCAGCCGTGCAGGACATCTGGATACCGTATGTGAGACCTTCTGTTGGTGCCAGCAGGTGTTGGGGAATCTCAGCTGTAAATGTCTGCAGTCCCTTGCAGTGAGTAAGATGTCTCTTGAAATAACTTCTGAAATTAGCATGCTGTGAGATTTGGGTAGTTTAAGTGTTGGCAAATTCTGGCCACTTTGAAGGCACCCCATGGGCCAGCTCTTTCCTGGTTGGTGTTCTAACACCAGTTCATGGATGCTGAGACCTGGATTTTGGGCTGTCCTTGCACACTCACATCCTCATGTGTGACCTAGCAGAGATTATGAATCTGGGGTTGAGTTACTGGGAGATTAAATTAGTTGTTCATCACCAACATCTCAGCTACCCCTCGGTCTTTGCCCATTGCTTTTCCCCTGGAGTAGAAGCACGTGAGCTTTTGTTCTCTGAGTAAGAGACCAAGGTGCTGTAAACTGAATTTACACAATGGTGTAAATGGTATTTATCTCACTGTACCTCTTCGGTGTACTCACACCCCTTACAAGATTTCAGACCGGGATAGATCCACCAGGCTATCTTGGGGTCATACGGGAAAAGCTGAGTGTGACTCATGACACAGGGTTTTTATCCTCAGAGCTGGCTGATTCTACCTCTTCCCATCAGTTTACTTGGAGCACTCCAAGCAACAACAAGCCAAGACAGCATGAGTTCCAACACACCTGAGATCCAGGATACCCTGGATCAGGAACCACAGGTTTGTATCGTGTATCCCAACTCCAGCCAGCACACAAGTCCGAGTTTGTCCTTCTGACCAGAAAGGTAACATAACACATCTGAAAAACCATGCAAAAACCAGAACAAGCAGCAGCTACAGCTAAACCAAGGCACTGCCAAGTGCCAAAAATGCCTTTCGTGGGGAGCACTGCTGAGCTGGTGGCTGGCTGCCTGTGTCACCTGCTGGGACGGAAGGGACCTCAGCTGAGGGGGTCCCCTTGAGAGGACAACTGCATGCAACTCTGTCTCCTCCAAGGATGACTCAGGCACAATGCCCTCACCCAGTCTGTGCTGGCCTTTGGAAACTTATGTGGTTTCATTTCTAACTCTTAGGTAGTTCAGTTCTTACTAGAATAACCCCCTCATTGAAACCATGTTTTATTCCATATCATGTTTTATTCTATATCATGTTACAGACAAGAACCAATTCGAGAGCTGTTGCTCGCCTCCTTGGGTTGGTAGGACAGCATTTGGTTGTCTGGAGAAATATCTGAGGCTCACCTCCCTGGTGAGATCTGTTTCTCCTATTCCTGCCTGAAGAAAACACCTTTATTTTCCCTGTATCTGGAGCTGACTTAGTTTGGTTTCAGAAAATCAGAGGCATAATTTGCTTGGGCTGTGAAACATAAGCCTTTAAAGTACACACACTGAGCACTTAGGGCAGTTAGAGTGTCCTGGTTTCCTGGGAAGCGCGACTCCACTCATTAGGTGCAAGTCACCCAGACTGAAAAGCCACCGCGCATTCCCTCAGGTCATCGACTGCACTCCAGCAGCTCCAATTACCTCAGCAGAATGGGATCACCCATAACAACCTAAGTAAATCAGGAAGTCACCAAACAAGGGAAGTAATTACAGCTTCTTTCAATCCCGAAAAAGCAACCTGTTCTTTTACGACCCATCAAAACCATGTGTTTGCCTTTAGTGGTTAAAATAAAGGGTGCGCAATTTGGGAATAATCCAGCTATGAAGTTTCCTTAGTAATTGGCAAGTCCTGAAAGGTTTTCACTTCTGCAATTTAAAGGTGGTGAGCATGAAATTAATTTAATTTTCTTTTAGATTAGCCTTTAAGGGACACTACAAAACCAAAGAATGACATTCTCAAAGGGTGAACCCACATTTCACCCATTTGACATCAAGATTATTTTGTTAACTACCTTTAAATTTCATTTATAATGTGATTTAGTAATGCAGTAAAACCAGAATGTCAGTCACTGTAGCTGTATCAAATGTTCAGAATTCGAAAAATATTCACTCCTTTCAGAGAAAGGTCTAGAACGTTACTCAACCCTAGCAGTGCTACTATCACTTTACATAACTCTTACACTCTTGTTTTTCAGTCCTTGTTTCAACACGCCCATTCATTTGATTCGGATTCAACTGGTTGTCGGAGAAAAAAACCTTGTTTGCAATAAGTCTGCCTGCATTTTTATACAGCACTTTTCAGACACTCAGGGTACAGGTGTGGACATTGGATTAATGGACGGATCTTTTGGAAATCTGAGCATGAACATGCTCCTCTTTGTGGAAATAAAAAGTCTGATGGCACATGGTTCTTATGGCTGAGCTTAGTCTGAGATATGATTAATCTGGCTGAAATCAGGAGGATGACTCAAAATCCTTCAAACGCTGTGCATCCCTGCCCCAGGGCCAAGACACCGTATGTTTAATTCTGAGGAGCGTTTTTCACCTAAATTATACTTCATTTGCTTGTTTCTCTGGAAAAGGCTTTTAAAAGAGAATAACAAATATATTAGAATATTAATCCCAACATTTGGTAGGGAGAGTGTCTGAAGATTACATCCTCTATTTTAATTGAAACATTCATTAATTAGATCATTGTCTTACATTGTTCTGCATTGATTCAATATTTGTTTGCCAAATTTTCAATACTCTTTATACCATATAATTCACTTGACCAAGGTGGCTGTTTTCTCACTTCATGAATTATCTCCAAACCCCTGCCCCTTTCTCAGGTGTGTTTATTGCTGCTGAAGCCAATGGCTGTACCCACAGTAGGCTGTGACCAAGCACTGAATGGCAGAGCAGGATCCCAAAATGAGGCACTTGCTCTTTCCAAGAAGGAATTAAAACCTGGGTGCTTCCCTGCTCAGCCCTCTCTGTGGGCCAGATCTGCACCTTCCCAGGAAATCACCCTTCTTCCCAACAGGCCCAGAGCTTCCCGCTGACAGAAAGTTTGCAGTACATTGTGTGTTCTTCAGCTGCCACTGAAATGTTCTGAGTGTCGTCCTTTAAACTGGGCACAAGGTCTTCCTGAACGGAGAGAAAGGGCAGCCTCTGCTCAGGGCAGCAATGCCGGCTGCTAACGAAAATTTAGGGAGAAAAGGGAAAATGATAGAGCCCTCCAACGCCGAGCTGTTTCCAAAGGCTCCGCGATCCTCTCTGCTCCCCACACACTCCTTTCTGCTGTGGTTTTCCCAGACCCGCTGGATGTTCACTGATTCATCCTCTCCATCGCCGAGACACCTCAACATTTCCAAAGGAAGGCAAGAAACCAGGTCAGCAGAGTCAAAGTAACCAAGGGAAAAAACACATATTCTTGTACTGAGAGAAAAGTCGGGAAAAAAGAACACCGTAAAGTGGGATTTAAAAAAGGAAGAAAAAGAAAACATCCCCAGAGCGGGTTTGAAAACCAACATCTGACAGCTGTAGCATATTTGGTGTCTCACATCCCAGCAGCTCAAAGAGAAAGGCAAAGCTGATGGTACAGCCTCCGAAAATTCCACGTCCAAACCATTTCAGGTTTACTCAATGTAACTACTGAATTGCAGCTGCACTCCAACTACCTCTGTCCTTGAACACGCAGGGAACAGCATGACTTGGGACACAAGCTAAGGTGCCATGGAAAAGATGTCAAAATATTCTCTGCTAAAGAGCAAGTGCAGGACCTCCTGGTTGTGTGCTCGTCCCTCAGCAGCCTGGATGGCAGCCACACTCCAGCCCGGCACCCATGGGCTGGTTCTGCCCAGAACCCTGCTGGACTGACACAGGAACAACTTCCTTTCTATTGCTTCCTGTTATATCTTTGACGCTTCCCCTGTTCCTTTCCAGATTTTGTTTTCCAAAGCAGCTGGCACACAGCTGCTTGTTTGTGGCTCACGTGCTCACAGTAGTGGGTTCTGATCTCAAAATGTGAATGTTTCAGGCCAAAAAGTAACTTCTCAAGCATTTGTTGGCTCCTTCAGGACCGTGGTGCAGCCAGGTCCCCATGGACACCACTGGTCCAGCCCCCAGCACCCTGTCTGACTGGGGCCATCTCAGCCACCACAGACAAACTGCACTCACACGGAGCTCGCTCGCATTTTTGCAGCTCAAGCCAGCTGGGAATGTAAACCACACTGACCAAGGAAAGTTGGGGAATTTGCCAGTGAATGCAGAAAAGAACATTAAAGGAATATGGGGAAAGCAGGAGGTAAGAACATGAACACTGTTTACTTAGCACTCAACATGTTGAGTCAAATGTGTGCAAGTGGCCTTCCCTTTGGTTGAGATTAAGACCTTGGATCAGACCTTTGATGTCTGGATGGGGATTAGCTGAATGGATTGTTTGGCAGAGACACCAGGTGGCTACAAAAGGTAAAACTCACCTATCAGTGCCATCTTGGGTACGTCGGGTATGGTGCCAGTGAGGAAATCGTGATTCATGTCTAGATTCAGATGTGGAAGGAATGCAAACATCCAAAATGCCTTTTTCCCAGATTTTAGGAGTGTTCAGACCGAAGGGTTGGTTTTGTCTCTATGAAGGTAAACTTAGTCCTCTAGAGGGCATGGTTACACTGATTATATATTTAATAATTAACCAGTATTACCTTGGCTATCTGTTCATTTTCACTGGTGTAAATCAGGGGTCAGTGAACCAGCACAGGTGAAGTTTCATTCATTGTCTGAAACCTTGTTGTAAGGCTTTCCATAGAATCTTTCTTCTTAAGGAGGCTGATCCTGCATGGGCAAGAAGGTTTGGGTTTGGTCATTGGGGAAGCTTTCCAAGAGGTGTTTGGAATTCTTTCCTTGCTACCAAAATCCAGTGTGAAAATCTATTTTTCAGATGTGTTTATGCTCCTGCTTTGGTTAATCCTAGCATCCCTTGGCAGCAACCTGGACGGGGTCATCTGAATAATAGCACGATGTGGGATTAGAGTCCATCCTTCTCAGAAAGCATGGAGGGTCCAGACGTTAGATGGAAATTATTTGTGTTTGGGCAATCTGGTGTTGAACCTACCCAGCCAAATTTCCAAGTTAACAGAATCATGCAGATGTCAATATGGCCACCAGCTGCCTCACTGCACGTCTTTCCCTGGTGAGCAAGCAGAGCAGAGGGTGGAATTCGGGACTGCACAACCAAAAAGAAAATTCTGCCCAGGCTGTTCCAAAAATCCACCTCTCCACCAGGGCAGAACAAACTGTGCGAAGCCCTTTTAATCTGGAAGTCACGTCTTTTTAGAGCTTACACGAGGTTCACTTGTCTTTAATGGAAACACCTGCATTTTATTCAGTTTTACAATATTTAAATCCCCTTATAAAATAAACGGCTACTTGCTGGAACGGTACCCATGCTGGATGTCCAAGATCTGATGAATTTTAAAGCTATTTTCTACGATGCAGTAGAGAAAGAGCAGACTGGAATCAGCCATCAGCCACGGCTAGGAAGGGAGAAATATCAGTCTCTTTTTTGTGGCTTCCTTCAGCTTCTGAGTACACTCCACCCTCATAACATGTTCAGATTTCTCTCTTGGGTCATCCATAGTGCCAAACCAACACCTAGGAACTGAAAAGAGCGTTAATCTGCATTAACTGGTTGTAATCACTGAGCTGTGCCACACAGCATCCCTTCACTTCTTCAGTTGCAATTGGAAGCCACCCTCAGCCATCACATCCTGCTAGTCCTGGACCATGACGATGCCGGTCTTACGTTTTCTCAGCTCCTCTACCTTTTTATGAGTTCTTTCTCGTGACTGAGGGAGGGATGTTCTTAGCTGGTTTGAAAGATATCTGCTGGCCTTTGAATGAATCTGCACTTCCCAGTTCGAAGTGATCTTGCAAGGGCTGTGCTGCCCTTCTCTCGTCCCTGCTCACAGACATTGGGCAAGGCCAATATGATGTGCCGCTTCCCACAGCCTTGTTGTCAGTGGGTTTGCAGGAAGAATACAGCCTAGAAAAGGGTCTTGTCCCAGAAATTTGATGCTGACCTGGTAATCTAACCTTTATCTTCAAATGGATTAAGGTGCTCTAAGTGATATCTAAGTGTTTTAATGCCAAAATCTCATTCACTGTAGGCCTAGTTTGTCAAATGACTAAAATAGGAACTGCCCCTCAAAAACATGGCTGGATTTCTATGCACAAGAAAGCTCCTTTTCATAGCCTAGCTAATAAATATTAGAATGTACCAGGTGCATCCAGTGAAACTTTTATTCTCTGTGTCAGGAAGATAGCCAGGCAAAACTCTCCTTCAAAACAGAAAAAAAAAAAAAAAGATGAGATTGTCTGTTCTCCCTTTTCCTTCACATTTTGCTAATGATTGGATTTGATAGCAGCAAGGATTTCCTAAGACAGTGCAGATCTCCAGGTGATCTCTGTGTGCTCAGCCTGCCCTGTCTCTCCACATCCACTTGCTGTGGACTTCCCAGGTTCTGAGGGCAGATGTGATCTGTGTTTAGATCAGCAGCTCCCTGGCCTCAGACACCTCAGCTCCGTCCCAATGCTAATGCTCTCACCAGCATCAAAAATAATGTTAGAAACCGGTTATGCACAGCAAGTTCTGAGGCCAGAGGGGCCCTGATGAGGTCACTCACAGCTGATCCAGGTTCCTCTGCAGTCTGTGGTCCCCTGACATGGCTGTGGGCTGGACACGCTCCTGTGACTTTTTGCAGCTCACGTTAAAACACAGCATGGGGGCCATTGGAGAGGAAGGAGGGGCTGGACCAGGGTTGTGCTGGCTGCAGCGCTGGACATGCCACTTCAGATCATTGTTACTGCAACCACCTCCTTCCAATTCATCCGTATCAGCCATTTTTAGGCCTTTTCAGCATTTCCCTCTTGCCATCAGCTGAAGAAGGTTTGGCCATGCTTCATTTTGCTTGGCTGGTGTGGGTGGAGGAGCAGTGACCCTGTAATCCACGTCCATCTCTCCACCACAGCGCAGACAGCCAAGCACTGCTGGCCCTGGTGGATATTGCTCAGCAGATCTTTGTCAGACTTGTTCAAACAAGATATATTACCACTGACCTACCAGCTGCAAGTTCATGCCTCTGACTCCAGGATACTTCGTGGTGTTGTTTGTTCATTGAAATAGTTAGTTATTGCAAGATTATCACATTAAGGGGGATTTTTTTGTTTGTTTTAAGATGAATGGCATTCTCCTTGCTGTCAGGGGCTGGGTAGGTACTTTATTCTTTTACTTTCTGTTCCAGTGTGGGTTTGGGTTCATGAAAATGAGAGAACCTACACCTTGAACAGAGCCAGCTTCTTTCCAAACCTCTCCCAGCCTTTGTCAGTGTCATTCATTGGTGGCTAGTGCAGCTCAGGGATCTCGAAGTGAAAGGTGCCAATCATGCAGGATTGTGCAGTGGTTTTGCATAAAGCCAACTCACCTGTTTGCTGGAGTCTTGGATCAGACCACCAAGCACATTTTCACTTCTGCCTAGGAATGAGCCAAACCCACAGAATCCAGATCCAAATCTGGCTTCAGACTCTCATGGCCTGATCCTGATGGACTCTACAGCTTCTTTATTTAAAACACGATGAGGAGATCAAAGAGTGGCTTCAGATGGGACTCTGGGGCATGACAGAACATCAGCCCTGGTTGAGAGCCGCCACGGGGCATGGCCTGACCAACTTTTCACTCTTTAGACAAATGAATTTGCAGATTTTTTTCTGATCTCCTTTTGATGATTTCTGGGCTTTTACTTCACATTTCCTCCATTCCCAGATCATACAAGATCCCAGATCAGTTCAAACAGTGCACATCAAAACTGATGGTGGCCCATATTATTTTCCCAATGCTTTTTTTACACGTGGAGTAGCGTGTATTTTGGATCTGACATCTGAAACGGCTCATTTTCTTCATATTTCTTGACTGAATTCAGGGGAGCTGGCTGTGCTGGGACTGCAAGGAGGAAGGTTAAATTTCATCAAGTCTTTTTTGAAGGAACACTCAAGAACTAGCATTTGCTGTGGGGGCTGATAAGCAAGGCGTGTGCATCTCATTTGCACCCTCTGAATCTCAGGTCCGAATCTTATGGAATGAACAAAACTCTTCATCTGTCCAGGAGGGAGGCACTACATAGTGTCCAGTCTAATGCATTAAATTATTCCATTGGATATCTTGAGAGTCAGTCTGTCATCTTGCTGGAAATACCACGAGAGAACATAGAGCTTTTCATAAAAGAATTTGTCTTAAAGCCTAAACGTTTCTGTGATCCATTAGAAAGAGTTGGCAACCAGATATCCAGCAGAGCATTGAGGGGTGGGAGCCATCCTGTAAAAAATTACTTTCCAAAGTGGAGTTTGACTTCATCCAGCCCAGCACTCTGTGGAAGGGTATGCACGGAGGTTCCCTGGGAACAGACAGCAGGAATGTGGCTATAGGTCTGGGGAGCTGTAGCATTTCCGAGCTGAAATTATTATTACTGTGTTTCCAAATTTCCTTTCAAGTTCCTAATTACCAACAGCCAAACCAAACTCACTTGAAGACAAGTCTGTGTCCATCCACAGCCCTACAGCACTGCCAAGCCAGATTCTGTTACACTGCTTAGGAAAAATTACTTTCTATGCCTTCAATGCATTTCTGGTTTTCAATAATACTTTTTCTTTTGATTCTGTTTTTGCTTCTTTCTCCTTCAGTGACTTTACCTCTGTGGAGTCCCTTGCCACGACAGATCAAGGGCTAATCTTTTCAGGTCAGTTTGTGGGAATTTAGGTAAATAAGTGGGTATTCCTATAAATCATGTATTTTCAGAGGTCAGTGAAAGTGCATATATTTCCACTGCCTCTGGAGAGACTTTTAGCCCTGGCTTCTTGATAAATCAATTAAATTTCTTTTGCTGACAGACGTAAGAATAGCACTGTTTGCAAACCTATTACGTCCCTTATTTGTGAGGGACATTGGGAATGTGGCTGCCAGAATTGCACCCCCCAAAGAGTCCATCCTGAATACCTCGGCTTGGTCAAATTCCCACTGACTTCAGTGGCAGGTTGAGTTGTGGAAGGAAAGCCAGTGGGATCCTGGGGGCACCGGGCAGAGCATTCCCAGCAGGTCAGGGAGGGATCCTGCCCCTCTGCCCAGCCTGGGGCACCTCTGCAGTGCCGTGCCCAGCTCTGGCTCCTCAGCACAGCAGGGCCAGGGAGCTCCTGGAGCGGGGCCGGCGGAGGCTGCGCAGCTGAGGAAGGGCCTGGAGCATCCCCGTGCCCAGGACAGGCTGAGGGAGCTGGGGCTGCTCAGCCTCGAGAGGAGCCCCAGCTGAGAGGGGCCCTGAGCCCTGGGTGTCCCTGGCTGCAGGGAGGGCTCAGGGCAGGGCCCAGGCTCTGCTGCGGGGCCCAGCAGCGGCACCAGAGCCACGGGCAGGGCCTGAGCCCAGCAATTGCCCTGCACAGGAGGCAGAACTGCTGCCCTGGGCAGGGCCCAGCCCTGAGCAGATTGTGCAGAGAGGCTGTGCAGTGTCCCTCCCTGGGGCTATTGCAGGGCTGTGTGGGCACTGCTGTGCCCTGGGCTCTGGGATGGCCCTGCTGGGGCACCGAGGTGCCACCGGGGGAGCCCCTGGGGGCCCTTCAGCCTCACCCAGTCTGGGCTTCTCTGTGACCCCATGAAAGCAGCAGCCAAACAGCACGAAGGAAGTCAGTGGGCATGGAGCACACTCAGAGCAGCAGCAGCAGGAGGAGGTTTGGTTCCAGGGTGGGTGATTGCTGCTGCTGCAGTTCTCCTGTGCTTCCTTAGGCAGATGTGTGCCCAGTCTCCACAGCTCTCACACGAGCATGGGGACACCACTGCAGTCTTGGAAAGAGAGGTGACTTCCACGAGAGGAGGAACTCCTTTTGCATGAAATGGACAGGACCTAAGTGCAGAATAAGGACAGAGAGCGAGGAGCAAGGCACGCCATCTCCAAATTGAGTTAAAAAACATAAAGATGTAGAAACAGGTGTTCAGGATGTCTTTCCCACCTTACATCCCTTTCCAAACTAATCCACATTTGAGGACACAAAATACTGTAAGCATTCCTCCTTCTTCCAATACAACTGCATTCATTCTTCCATCCCACAGCTTTCAGCACCAGGCATATTCCATCCACACAGAGCATAGCTTGCATTCCTCCTCCACCACAAACACACATCCTACTCATGGTCCTCCATGCTTGCAAATGCACAGTGAGTGGAGAATATTGTACTCACTTAGATATTGGCTGTAGCTCCAAGGTGTGTGATCCTCTTCATCTTTGTAAGTTCTCCTCGGCTGCAGAAGTCCAGACTCCACTGAATTGCTTCTTCTCCTTTAAAAATAATCTGTGAAAGCAGGGAGAAATGGTGATCAGACTTGTTTCAGATACATGAAGATGAGCATTTGGTGGAAAACCCTTGGCTGATCACCTGCACCTCCAGGCCAGCAGTGGCTCTACTCGCTGAATTAAGAGTTCTTCTGGGACATAAGGCCAGTCACAGTGCTCACCACGGACCATCTGATATATTTGATATACAACCCTGAGCAGAGCATTTAGAATGAAAATGCTGAATGATCCAAACCAGCAGTAGTAAGGCATGGCTGTGGTTTGGTTTTGTTTGGTGCCTGGCAAACAGACACTCAGGTGGGTATTGCAGCATCAATTTGTGTGACCAATTCTTTGTGGTCTCAATACACTGCAAAGTCGTCATCCAAAGGACAGGCTGGGTAAGGAATTGCAGCCCTTGCAGTGTTGAGAGGGGTCGAAGGCTCACTGGAGTCCTAGAACAAGCCCTATCTTACCATGGCATCATCAGCATCTGTAGTGGAGTCTCCAGGAGGAGATGATGAGGTGCCTGATTCTCCTTAACACTGTAACTCCAATCTGCAGCGGCGAAATCGCCTCTGACCTTCAAAACATCCAAGGCTCTTCGTGCTCACTTACTCCTGGCTTCTACGCCAGCACGTTTTATGGCTGTAGTATATCTCAGAAAACCCACCTGGGGGCCCAGGCCCCTGGAAATGCTGAAGGAGGTGCCAGGACTTATGGCTTTTTTATAGGATGCAGCATTTGCTGTCAGCCACTTTCAGTTTCTACCCAATCAAGCAAATGAGGAGGATGGCCAACATTTCACATGTTGCCTCAGGCCTTTTTACCTGTCCCTGCCTATCCAGGTAGCCCTTTTTAACTCATACCTGAGGCTCTGCATAGGTGTCAGGTTATTTCAAGTAATGTTGGTGGTGCAATGATGAGATGAAAAATAAATTCAGGAAATGTAGATTTAGAGGTTATAAACTAATGGAAAGTCAGGAAAGCAGAAAATGGCACTGATGGTACAAAGCCTTAAATGTCTGCAAGTCTGTAACTACTCAAATTCAGCCTGGACTCCCCTTATCCTGCCCTGAGACGTGAGATGTTTGCACCTTGTTGGATGGGAGAGTGAAGAAATTGTATTTCTACTGAGTCACATTTCCCCAGTTCCATATGATACAACATCCTTGCCACAGGGATGGGAGAGTTCTGCTGCAGTCCCACCCCTCCCTCAGGCTCCCTCTCCAAGAGGCTCCTCTGCAGCTCTCACTTCAGTCTTCACTGCTCTGAGGCGGTACAAAGTGAAAAGGAGGAAAAAGAATTAACCTGGTGTCAGTGGAAACACTACTCCTGAGTTTGCCCCAGCTGCCAGATGTGGAAGTGGCTGGCAGGGGCAGAAGGGCTGCAGGTTTTGGACTGGAGCATGTTTTGAGTTGTCATTGACTGATATTTGTGGGAAGCTCTGAACGTCCAAACCTCCTCACCCATTCTCTTGGCATCCAGCACAGCAGCTGAGGGGGCTAAAGCTGGGCTGGAAGCTGCAGCCAGGGAGTCTCACCATTAATTCTGCCATTTCACCCTGCACATCTGACCTCTTTAAGAGTGATTTGATGTTTCTTTAAGAAACACCATGTCTCTATGAAGAAATGCCAACAGAGGAGAAGTTTCAAGCTTGCTATTTTTATTTAAGCTGTTGGAACAGTATGGACATAATGTAAGTAACGGGACCAGCCAAGAGGGTGTCTGTCAGTCAGTGACTCAGTCTTCAGATCAGACAGATGCAAGCCCATATAAACAGGTTCAGCCCTAAAGTCATGATAATAAATAATTTATTTTCATACATTTCAAAACACCAGATACAGTAAAGCGAGTGTTTTCTTTGGAAGCAGGCAGTACTGGTCGGCTGGATCTGCTTCCCACACCAGCAATAACATGTTCTGAATGAGTGGAGGGAGATTCTGACCACCATTCTGCCAGAGCCTACTTGGTTGAAGACTGCTGAGTCTTAGGAAATCGCTCCGAAGGAAATTAATTCAGTGCTTCGAGGTACGTGGCATCGTCAGGATTTCATTCCATCACTGGAAGCAGCAGAGAGATGGAGTCAGCCAGGTGGGCATCTGGAGAAAATGGACTTTCAAGGCATTTTTTCTCATCATTGTGGCATTGCTGAGTCACCCACAGCAAATGGAAAATGCCCCAGGACATTTAAAGATGATTTTAGATCATCTGAACTGCCACATAAAGCTGGGAAAGGAAACACATGGCAAAACAATCAGATGAGAGGCAGAAACACGGAAGCTTACCAGGGAATACTCTTAGGGACACTGTCCTTCATCCAGAGCACTCTGTGGGATCCAGGTGCCAGTTTTCCTGCAGGGGAGATTAGGAGAACCATCCTATTCACATATTTGCATTCATAAACTGAGGTACCGTCCTGCCTCCATTTATAGACCAAATGCAGTAAGTTTAGCAGTGAGAAGTGAAAAGTCTTTTGTAGCTGTAGAACTCAGAGTGGGCTCTGCAAGCTCCAGCTGCTCGGGGGTTTATCAGCAGCAGCAGTAAAGTCCATGGGGCTGATAAGCAGAGACACAGCTTGACTTCCCAGTACAGGCTGGAAGAGTTTGAGAAGGTGACTCAGAGCTGATGGGCAGAAGGAGAACTCTTTAATGGTCCTCACTCCCTCAGGTGCTGCTGCACTTCCAACACCTGCAGCGGGCAGGGAGCGCCTCTGCCAACTCAAACACCTCTCTCCAGAAGGATCAGTAATGCTTTGGAATGACCATGAAATATCCAATGCTGCTTTGGAAAGTGAAGGATTAGGTTCACGGGTCCTGGGAGAGAGCACCCAGAATGGGTTTTGGAGGTTTATTTGAGGGTTTTGGAAGAGGTGGAAGGGAAGAGAGTGTGGAGCAGATTGTTTCATTTAAGGTCCTTTGTCAACAGCACAGGAGGACATGTGCAGGTCAGGGCACTGAAAAATAAATAGCAAAGCAGGTACAGTCACTGACAAATATTGCTACAAGCCAGGCTCCCAGGCTGCAGGCTCCAAGATATCAAACACTTTGTCAGTCTCAGCAAGCTGCTAAATAAAGAGAGGGTTCTTCCACATAAATCTTTGGGGCTCATCCTCACAAAGAGTTCTTTCAAGCCCCAGCTCCTACTTCAGTACTCTGCAGCTGGGGGAGGGCATGGGGAGTCTCATTTATGCATCCAGCAGCAGTTTATGACAGGCTCCATCTCATCTCAAGGGTCTGACATAGACACGCATCGTTGTCCAATTCGCAAGTTCTTGCATCTAGAAGTTTAATAAGCGCTTCATTTGATTTCTTAATGCTTTTCACAGAAAGTGAACATTTTTCCTGGCAGAGCAGGGACTGTGAGCTCTTTTATCTGCACCCCATAAAGGGCTGGGATGCCTCTTTGAGCTTGGCCAATGATTTGAAAGTAATCCAGATTTTGTTTTTCCTGCAGGTCTAAATGAAAAGTGAATGTTTTAAGTGGAGGAGTAAGAGGTACATTGAATTTGGAAATATGACCACAGTAGCAGCAGAGCTGTGGAAAAACTCAAGGAGTTACTAAATCTTTAAAACTCAATTGTTTAGAAATTAGGCACATAGTTTAAAAATGACATTTTGGCAAAGCTGTGTAAGTTACCCTTCCCATCATATATTTTATTAAACCTTTGCCATATGTCCAGTCTTAACTGGCCAGGAGTGTCCCCAGGAGTGTCCCCTGGTTGCCTCCAAACCCACTAAATGACCACAGCACATCTCCAGCCATCGCTCATCAGCACTTGAAGAAGCCTTGGTGCTTGATTCTAAATTGCTGTTAGCAAAGGTGAACTCCTGCCATTTTCCTTTGGCCGTGAGTCCTCGGGAAGGGAGGCCACTGGAGGAGATGATCTTTCTCTCCCATGATACTGCCAGTATCATAAGCTGAGCAGCTTTGAGTTTCTTAGGGCTGAGCTGCTTCTCTCACGCTGTAGGAACAGAAGAACATCTGGTCTTAGCTACTGTTTTTCAACTGGATCATCTTGTGCCTCACTAAAATGAATGAGAAACACATGCAAGCTGTATTTTCAAAAAGTTGTATTTCATTGATGCAACTCAAGTAGTGATTTTCACATGCAATTAGATACACAGATGTAGACAAGCAACAATTTACACACACACACCGCATTTCCAACAAGGCCCTACGAGCATTCCCAGATGCTTTACACATGGAAATAGGCACATGGAGAGGAGGCATGGGAAAGTATTCACATGTGCAATTGTATCTTCCCACAGCAATGCCTGGGAATTAGAAAGGACTGACTGAGACAATATTTTGGATGTAAAATCTGATGACACTTTCAATTCTGTTCTGCAGGCCCCACTATAAATAATGCTAATTATTAATTATGATCTGCCTACAACAGCACTTCCCCAGGCACTTTGCAACAGGCCAGAGAAAAGGAGCTCAGATCACCCTTGTGTTACTCTGCTTTCAAGAAGAGTTTTGGAGCAGCCATCAGTGTCCAAAGCACTGCAGGAACAGCATAAAGATGTCCCCAAGACATTGATGAAGAGTGAAAAACTGAAGAGCAACTGGAGCCCTCTGCTCTGGAGACAGATTGGGAGAGCTGGGGCTGCTCATCCTGGAGAAGGGAAGACTCTGGGGAGACCTCAGAGACTTCCACAGGGCTCACTGTGAGGATCCTGTGGGATGTCTCAACCCATGTGGAGATGCAGCAGTGACTGCCCAGGGTGGTTCAGCTGTGCTGTTGGGATGCAAAAGCATTTTCAGCTTCAGCCACGCAGGGAGAGCGCAGTGAGCACCCCGGAGGAGAAGGCTGTGGGAAGCCACAAGAGCTAATGGTCACCTCAAAACTGGGAGAAGGGAGGGACATGGGAGGGCCTGGAGAGGGCCCACGGACAAGAGCCAGCCAAAAGTCATAGGAGAGGTCAGGGATGGTGAGAACAAGCTTCTGGGGCAGAGGAATGGGCAGGCAGGGGCTGGGCACACACAGGGCATGAAGGCATTGCCAGCTGGGGCATGGAGGGTCAGGAGTCACAGCCACTGAGCTCCCAACAGCGGAATGCTTGGATGTGCAGGTCCTTCCACATGGAATTACCTGCTGGAGTCCTGACTGAGAGCTGCAACAGCCTCTGCTCGTTTCTCAAAACAGATCATTTCTGTGACCCCCTTCAGTCCTTGTTTCTATTAATGGGCCAAGCAAGTTCTGAGTGCCAACATACTGAAGAAGTGGAAAAGTTGGTTTATAGAAAGGACAAAAGGGGAAGGAAAAGAAAAACAAAAGCCAAGTTATTTCCACAATGTTTGCATTCCCATATCTTAACCACAGTATTCCCAGCACGTGCATTTTTATGGCGCATCTGAAAACCAACTACAATGCAAAAGAAGCTTCAAAGTGTTTGAGGAAATGAAAGCTGAGAGGGAGACGAGGGGAGTGAAGTCAGGCAGGGAGGAGCAGAGCACGGGAGCAGTGCTGGACTCTGCTGTCCCTCTCCTGCAGTCTCAGCCAGGACCTTGCTCTGCAGCTGGCCCAGGACAGCAGCACAAGTTCAGGAGAGGAAGATCTGTAAAACTCAGTTACTTAAAGGGTTTTAATTTCCTTTTCAGTGGGTAGAAATAGCAGGGCATGACCAAAATATGTGTAAGTGCAGTTCTTTTGTCCCTGTAGTTAAAACAAAGTGAGTTCTGGTGGTGTGGCTGCTGCCCACGTGGGGAGGGGGACTGGAAGGTGTCCTGCGCTGTCCCTGGTGGTGGTCACAGCTGGAGAGAGGGCAGCAGAGGCACCTGTGGTAGTACACAGAATGTGCAAGTGTGAAACACTGCTGATGTCTTTGACTGGACCACGGATGTTTAAGGAATCAGTGCACTTGGACAGTCAGTGTCACAGGCAGTACCAGTTTATACAGCCCTGCAGCCTGTTTGCCTCCCCAGCATCTCCTCCAGACACCGGGGACAGCAGCAGTCACTCAGCAGTGAATTACTGTCCCCAACAAAGCTCCAAGCAGATGCCAGGAGCCACTTCCCAAGCATCCTGTGTGATGGAGCTCCTTTGCTCTCTGAGGGTTTTGTCAACACCTCAGTATTATTAAAATGCTGCTTTTAAAGTCAATTTCCTTTTCTTTTCTTTGTAGTTTATAGAGTGTTGCTGAAGACCTTCTCTCAGCCCAAAATGAGGATCAGTTCCAGGTTTGCAGTCATATCAACAGTAGCTTGGTGATTTATTTCGGAGGTGCTGGTGTAATTACCCGTACCTCACACACACCTCCCGTTCACACTGAGTTCCCTGCAGCTAATGAGTCTTCCCAGAGAGGAGAAGAAGGAGGTCTAGTTGGTTCAATAAACCCCCATGCAAGTGAATGCGCTTCTAAAATCAATCCAGTCTCCATAAAGACAGTGTGTCCTGAAAGCTGTCAGGCCTTATTATAAATAAAAATGGCTCAGCTTCCTTAAACTGAACATTTTAGCCACATTTTGCTAACAACATCATGCTGATGTTCTTTTTTTTCCCCACTATTTCTGTTTGGGTCAAAACACTGATGGATTTGTTTTGCCATTATAACTTCTGTCATCTACACCAGCATGTTGCCTACACAAGGCAGGGTTCGGCCAAGGTGCCCCAAGAGATTCCCTTAAATGTTTGGATACCTGAATCCAATGTGTGCTGAAATGTTTGCAGCAGGGATCACATTTCAGAATTATGAAATGCTGCCTTTGGTACCCACCTGAAGTTGTGTCTTTGGCAGACAGTGATGGGATGTGCTTTGTCACCCTCACACCCTGTTGAGGTGTCTTTGTGGGACATTTTTGCACCCTGCATCAATCTGGGCGTATCTGTGCATTACAGAGAGGTGATACAAAGCCGAGCTTGCCAGGCACCTGGAGGAGGTGGGATGACCATTTGGTGGCCTGTTAGAGCAGTCAGCTGCCCACCAGCCCTCTTGGTGCAAGATACCCATGGGTGGATCCGAGTGTGATGAGTGGACGGTGCCAGGTGCTGGCCTGGGCCTGGCCAGTGGCCACCCCGCCTGCAGAGCTGCTCGGGGCAGCCTTTGAACTCTGTCTGAATGAGCTGAGCACTGGCCCCCACGTAAATGAGAGCAGCCTGGAGACTGTTATAAATTACAGGGCCGCTCCAGCCCCAGAGGCAGGCACACATCTGGCTGGGCTCCCACCGGGGCAGCGGGGCTGGAGGTGTTGCTCTGGCTCTGCCTCACAGTCAGACTTCCCTTTCTGGGGTGATCTCCTCATGGCTGCTTGTGCTGGGCTTGGGCTCACAGGCCTGGGAAACCTTTGCCATCTTTCCTTTTCTGGAAATACCAACCCTGATGTAAAGTGTTGCTTTTTTCATAGAACCATCACAGAACAGTTTGGGTTTGAAGGAACATTAAAGAACATTTAGTTCCGACCCCCAGCCGTGGGCAGGGAACCTTCCCCTGGCCAGGCCTTGAACTCTTCCAGGGTCGGGCATCCACAACTTCTCTGAGCAACCTGATTTTTTTTCCTAAAATGAAGGCTTTTAGGTGAAAAAGAAACCTCATGAGGAATTCCAGCAATTACCACGAAAGATTGAAAAATCAATTAAGGATACATCCATAGCCTTTATTGCAGATGTCTGTGTGAGATGAGTACCAGCTCTGTGTTTTGTTGCGCTGCCCATGGGACCAGGCAGGGCAGGGTGTGGCCCCAGCGTCCCCTGGGTGCTGGAGGGTCCTGTGAGGGTTTGCCTGGCCGTGATTGTTTTGTGCTGGCCATGATTGTTTGGTGCTGGCCACCTTCCTTCTGTGATCTTAACAATCTCTTCTGTTTATCTGGTTGCATGTTCAGGGCTGAACGCAGCTCCCAGGGAATCTTGGACAATTCAGCTGACCTGCCCAAGAGAGCAGCAAGTTCATCTGTTTGTATCCATGGTATGATGATCTGGAGTCCCCCAGATGGAAGGTGCTATGGAGGTATGGAAAAATGGGATTTTTTAAGTATTGGGGGTGCCTAGAAGTGGGAGGAGGTCTGTGCATGGCTATGCCAGCATAGGGAGTACAAAGTGGGTTCCCATATGGTCAGTTTTTAGGATTTCTCCTGTTTCAAATCTGCATAAATGGCCCACTCAAGGAGGCCAAACTATTAAAAACAGCTGAAAACGAAAAAGGGGGAGGTGAACGCCAAGCAAGCAGCAAGTAAACTCTGTAACTGAGCTGACAGATGGCAAATTAATGTTGTCAAATAGAAAGAAGTACATAAAGCTAAGGAGCACTATGACCAGATTGCTTTCTTGCACATGAAGTCTTTAATCATATGGATATCCTTGCTATTTTTACTCTAATGAGATTGGGAAAGAAAAATAAGACGGAGGCATCAAATTTAAGATGAATTTGCTTTGAATCCACAAGAAATTGAAGCCCTTACAGAAACAAGGAGAATTATTTGCCAGGCAAAATTAGTGTCACAGATGAACTTGTTTGTACTTCTGAATTTTGACATGTTTATTTTATTGGTAATATTGCTGCAGCCAAAGAGAGTAATAGCCAGGGTAGATAAGCAGGCAAAGGAAGTCGAGTGAAAAATGATGTTCATGGAGCTTTTTGCCCTTAGGCAAATGCAAAAAAAGAACCCAGCCCACCAAAACCCTTCCCTCTCACTGGTAAAAGGGGAAAAATGGGAAAAAAACCCATTTCCCATGTAAGATACAACTTGATGAAATCCCAATGAGCCAAGTCCATGAACACCAAATTATTATTCGCCCATTGTGGGTTTTATACTGAGAACACAAATTTGATTTGTTTCATGTATTTCTTTAATGGTAAGTGTGAGGATGTCTTTTAATCAAGAGGTTAATGTGGGCTCTGACAACTATTAAGGTGTTCACACCTCTGATTAAAGGGAGGATCGGCCGTGTTTGAGCAAGGAGCTTGGTAAACAAATACATCAATCATGGGAAAAGCTCCCCCAGAATGTGCATGGTCAGAGAGAGCCGCCAAGGCAGTTAAAAGGAAGCAATTTTCCACAGTGCTTGGAGGTAGGTAATATAAAATAATCTATAATTAAGTTTAATCATGGCTTATCAGGCCTTCCTAGGCCTGTGAGCATTGTGGCTAATGTTTAACATATTGCCTCAGCTCTGAGTTTCCTCTGATGCCATCTCACTGATACAACCAGGCCCTTTTATTTGGAAGTGGCAGATGTGACAACTGTGTCTGGAGGCCAGATTCGTCACTGACACGACTCGGGATAGCTCAGCGAGTGCTGATATTGTGATCCTCTGCTAATAAAAATTGGGTTTGCTCAGTGGAGCCAATGGAACAGTCCAATTCACACAGAAGTGCCTGGCCCAGCCGTTGGAAAGGTCAGATCCAAGCCCCTCAGTCTTCCTCAGAGGAGGCTCAGGGGGGACCTTGTGGCTCTGCACAACTCCCTGACAGAGGGGGCAGCCGGGGGGGGTCGGGCTCTGCTCCCAGGGAACAGGGACAGGAGGAGAGGGAACGGCCTCAGGCTGGGCCAGGGCAGGCTCAGGGTGGACATCAGCAGGAATTTCCCCATGGAAAGGGTGCCCAGGCCTTGGCAGGGGCTGCCCAGGGAGTTTGGAATCCCCATCCCTGGAGGTGTCCAAGGAAGGGCTGGAGGTGGCACTCAGAGCTCTGGGCTGGGGACAAGGTGGGCATCAGGCACAGCTGGGCCTCGATGGGCTGGGAGGTATCTTCCAACCTCAGTGATCCTGGGATTCTGGGATTTTTTTATTTTATTGACTTAAGCTTGAAACTGCTTCAACCCCCTGTAAGGCCAGTAATTCTTTCCCTGACGGGGGAAAGAAGTTTCTACTACGCGTAAAGTCGCACTGACCCTTCTCTTCTTGCCTGCATCAAGCAGGGAACAGCTCCTGGGGTCAGCCCTGGGTGGGAGAGGGGCTGTCCAGCTCGGGATACAGAAGGTGATGCAGTCGCTGGTGGCCAAGGCTGTTTGCTAGACCTGAAGAAGTCTTCTGTCCCCACCCCCTGCAGCCCTCGCTTTTACAAAAGGGATTTACGCTGGCAGAGTGCAAAGACATCTTGTTCCTTCAAACGCCCTTCCCATCACCGTGTCTGTCCTGAGTCTGATGGGAAGTGCACAGTGTGGTACGTCAGCCTGTCCTTACAGGAAAGGTGTCCTAGTCTTGTTCTACAGGACAGGGTCTGCTGGCCTTGAAACCAAATAAATAAACACAGGAGCACAGGAGGAAAATGGTTTTCAAACAGATCTGACTGCAAGTGGTCACCAGATAACCAAGTGATGGCACCAGCTGAACCAGGGATGGCACCAGCTGAACCAGGGATGGCAGCAGCTGAACCAGGGATGGCAGCAGCTGAACCAGGGATGGCACCAGCTGAACCAAGTGATAGCACCACCTAAACTAGGGGATGGCAGCAGCTGAACCAGGGATGGCAGCAGCTGAACCAGGGATGGCACCAGCAGAACCAGGGATGGCACCAGCTGAACCAGGGATGGCAGCAGCTGAACCAGGGATGGCAACAGCAGAACCAGGGATGGCAGCAGCTGAACCAGGGATGGCACCAGCAGAACCAGGGATGGAAGCAGCTGAACCAGGGATGGCAGCAGCTGAACCAGGGATGGCACCAGCAGAACCAGGGATGGCACCAGCTGAACCAGGGATGGCAGCAGCTGAACCAGGGATGGCACCAGCTGAACCAGGGATGGCAACAGCTGAACCAGGGATGGCACCAGCAGAACCAGGGATGGCACCAGCTGAACCAGGGATGGCAACAGCTGAACCAGGGATGGCAGCAACTGTAAAGGAGATGCCTGTCAAGAGGAGGTGGCAGCAGTGACGGTGAGAGCAGCAGTTTGTCACTGAGCACCAGCGTCAGCAGCTTTGCACCTGCACTAAGTCCAGCACCAAACGTTTTTTTTCTAGAGGGAACAATTTACTGAACTTTTAAATACGTATTTTTGGCTGCACACAGCCAGCAGCAGCAACAAGGTCACAAAGTAAACCTTAACCTATTCCTCCCTTTGGACAGTATATTTTAGCAGAAACATAAAAAATCAGATTCTGATGTGGGAAGATGTAGTAAGCCACCCTAAGCTGCTCACTACAATCAATGCTAGCACTGGGAGGAAGTTGGTTTTCTTCACTTTTGCACCAGTAGTGTGTAACATCTCAACCAGTAACTCTGGGCTCTCAGAAGCTTTTAGAAAATCATATCAATGATATATTAAAATGATGCCCTTCAGGATAAACAGATCCAGATAAGCAGAAATACAAACAGTCCAGTAAGCCATGCTAACAGGCTGAGTGCTGAGATCTCAATGCACCCTAACAAGGGTCATCTGAGTGGCCTTGCGCCTTTGGGGCTTTGGGGCTTCTTAGGAATGTGGATTCATTTTCCCAAAACGTCCAACTTCTTGTGTACCTCTAAAGGAGAACATTTTCCTGTGAGTAATCCCAGGACTGGGCATGATTTTCAGATCTGTTGCTTACGTATTAGAAGTACAGAATTCTTACTTCACTGTAATGCAGTGGATCTTTTTTTCTTGGTTTCTCAGTATCTAACTAAAGCTGAGAAAAGTTCTGAAGACATTTTTTTCCCATTTCAGAAAGAAATCCAGTTTGGAACAAAGTGCGAACTCTTCATTAATCAAAATATGCCAATTAATACTGTCAAAAGAAATGTTCATATGTACTGAGATGACATTTACAGAAATTAATTTATTATCATTAAAATCAAAAAACACCATTCTGGAAAAAAGAAAAAGTTCACTGAAATGCAAAGTAGCTTGATTTCGATTAAAAATTTGGAGGAAATGTTCTGGAGAGGGGACACAGTTTGAAACATCCTTGTCCACTTTGGCAGTTTTTTGGTGGACTGCAGAAGGGGCTTTTCACAGACCTTCCCTTTTAACTGGCTGAGAGAATATCTGCTGACTGTTCCTCAAACCTGCCCTCCCTGCTTTATGTTCAAATGCTGGTTCCCAGTTTTTAATCCAGGCCATCATATTTTCCTTTGAATTCAGAAACATCTGGACTTAGGCAGACCTCCCTTTAAGTTCACTGCGGCCTTGCTGAGCCCCGCCAGGGGCTTTGTGAGCCGTGTGTGATTTGCAGGCTCCAACTCTGCGAGTACTGAGGGTCCTCAGCATCCCCCAAAGGCTGTGAGTCCCCACAGCACGTGGGGATTGACTCCTGATGCTTTATCACTGAATTTCCACGGGAAAATCCTGCCCTCGGCCTGCGAACAGAGGGAGGACAGCCGGGCCCAGCTGGGGTGAGCTCCTGGCTAGGGGCAGAGCTCATTCAGGCGCCTTGTTTTAAGCAGCTCCTAGGGCAGGTGTCTCATTTTAGACCTGTGCTTAAGCCTAAGTTTTGTGAATCAAGGCTTGAGGCTTCTCAGGACAGGCCTGCTCTCCCTGCAGCTCCGGGGTCTGGGAAATGGGAAATGGATTTTTCTTTGGGGCTGGAAGGCTGACCATATGAGGGTGGGCAGGCCCTGGCACAGGGTGCCCAGAGCAGCTGTGGCTGCCCCTGGATCCCTGGCAGTGCCCAAGGCCAGGCTGGACATTGGGGCTGGGAGCAGCCTGGGACAGTGGGAGGTGTCCCTGCCATGGCAGGGGTGGCACTGGATGGGCTTTGAGGTCCCTTCCCACCCAAACCATGGCGGGATTTTGTGATTCCATGACCCAAATAACAACAGGCAGTTTCCACGCAGCACAATTGGTGCAGTCCATCAGCTGTGCCCAGGGCTCTGGGGTTTAGGGATGAAGGGCTGTAGGTGATCCTGTTATCCCAAATGCTGGGCCTGGAGCAGGGCTCGGGGCTGCTGTCAGCCATCCCCACTCCCTCCTGAGCCTGGCAGGGATGGAGCTGTGCCCTCCTGGCAGAGCAGTTTGTGCTTCCCTGCTGGTCCATGGCTGTGAGCTCAGCTCTTCCAGAGCTGTGCATATAAAAACCAGCTAATAAATAAAGTGTTTGCTGTTTCTCTGCAGAAGGAAGAAAAGCTACAAAGAAAACACCTACAACTGATTTTTGTTTTTTTAAAGTGCTTGGATGGGAGCTGAAAGTCTATCACAAAGATGATGCTTTGGCTTTGATTTGACACTAGATTTCAGTCGGTCCAATGGAATTTTAATGCTGTGGCCAAATATAACATCAAATAATGAAAAACTTCAATGGTAAACATTAACACAAACAGGCATCGAGTATATTAAACATCTTTTAGAATGCAACAGGCCAAATCTGCAAATTGGGAACAGGTCCCTGAGCTGGCACACTATAAAAGCAGGCTTCAGTTTGCCATCTCCAGGACCTGCCGATGGAACACAGGGAATATCTGAGCTTGACTCCATTACCTGTTTAGATTAAACTCTGTGTAGCATTGATTCAGTTATTTATTTTGGCTACAAGGAAACGGTGTACAAACATGGGTACCTAAACGGGATGTCCATAGCCGAAACCTGCACTAAGGCGACCAAGTGCTTATTCTGTAAGTCTGGCCACTGAGGCCAACAGCTGAGCCCAAGCCTTGCAAGGCCAGTGTTGAAAATGGGGCCAAATTTTACAAACTCAGGGCCTGCTGTGTGTGCTTGGCCTTTTTCAAAAATGCAAAATCCCCGGTAGCTCCCAGGGGGTGCAGGTGGGAGGGCTGAGAGCTGAACCAGGGACAGGGAGTGCCCCCGGAGCACAGCGGGGCCTGCCCCGGCACGGGCCCTGTCCCTTATCTGTGCTGGGCACCCTCCACGGGTGACTCTGGCCACATCACCAACTCCTTCAAAACTTGCCCCATCAAAATAAACCTGAAAACTGCCACAGCTCAACTTCTGCCCACCTGAAATGGAGTCATTCATTTCTCTTTCACAGCCCAGGCTTTAAGGGGTTGCTGCCACACATTCAGGTTGCAGAGATTAATGGCTAAAAAGCGTCTGAGGGGGGTTCAGTTGTCCTGGTTTTGGGGACACTGAGTGGTTCTTGGTGACAAGAAGTCCAGTGCTGGAGACGTGCACTGGATTGAGGGGTGGTGCTCCTGCTTTTCCCAGTGAGTAAATAATAAATAATGCAATAAATATGCCCCATAATAAGTCTGCCATTAAAATAATGTCTTAGCTCTAGAAGCAGTTCATGCATGAGCCCCCATAGCATGCAAAGGCACAGACATGAGCATTACATCCTTCTGTTGGCAACTGAGCTGGATCCCAAATGCCAGCTTCCAGCGGGGTTGTTTTCCCCACTTTGATTTTTAATTACTGATCACATGGAAGGATGGAGAGGAAAGACCCGAGTTTTGTTTTTCTTTTTTTTTTTTTGTTCCTCATTTAATAATTTAATTTGTATTCTGATCTTCAAATCCCAATAGCATCATGTGAAGTAGAGAAACTCAGCAGGGGAGGGGGGAGGAGGGATAGGGGAGGGAGCCAGGGCTTTCTATTTCCATATGGTGAGCCTCTCTTCCTCGCGATCACAGCTTGTCATCTGTCTTCTTTTAAACTTCAGATCCCCTGTAAAAATCTTCCCAGCAAAGAACAGGCCATAAATGTGACATAAAGACAGTCCAAGTGAAGAGATTACCACTGGGTAATGGTGAAGCATGATTTCATTAAAGGATTTCTTTACACGCGGGCATGGACGCAAGAATAACCCGGTCCCCGGGAACTGCGTGTCTCTGGAGTGGTGCACAGTGGCAGGAGTGTTATTAATATTCTGAGGAGATCAGCCTGTGCATTCCCCTTTCATTTACTTGGCAGACAAAATGATTCGTGTCTTCCTCATAAACTGGGGTCAGATTAAACGACCACTGATTTACCTGGGTTGAGAATGGATCATCATCATGGCCAGCCAAGCCTCCAGCCCCACGGCATCACCCTGCCAGGGACCACTCAGTGTTAATATCCCACAGCTGAAGGAAGGAATTTTTTCTAGTTTAGAGACTTTCTGTAAAGTAACAACAATGTCATCTTCTGATGTGCAACCATGGGAGAACAGAACAAATACTGCACCTGGTTTTTTGTGCCCCAAATGCTGCTTTCGTGCAATGCTTCCAAGCATCTCTCTTAATTGAGTTACTTCATGCAAACCGTGCTTCAAAAATGAAGTGAATGGTTTATAATCTAGCTCAGTGTAATGCAAGCATCCCTGCAGCTGATCTCCATGCCTGCCCCTCGCAGTGCTGCGGGTGTGTGGGGGACAGCACTCACAACAGCCCGTTTGTCCTGAAAATCCTGGACGTCATTAAAACATAATGATTTCTGCAGAAAGCCCTCCCTTCCCTCCTGTGCCCCGCTCCTGAAGGAATGGTTTGAACTGCTGATGGAGCAGGAGTGCCACAGGCTGGGTCTGGCAGCGGGAGGGGAGCTGGGGAGCAGCAAAGGGGGTGCTCAGCCAGAGACCCTCCCCAGGCGTGAGCAGGGCTGCCAGAGCCCTTCAGACCGTGCCCCAGCCAGCACCTGGGCATCCTGGGCATGGGGTCAGCTGGCCCAGTGCCCCTCCTGTGAGGAGGGAAATCCTTCATTGAAATGGGGACCCACTGAATGGGAATTCTGGGCTTGGGTCAAGGCATGTTTCCCATTTTAACTTTGCAATCAGCTGCTGGAGGTCCCTGCATCCTGACATAGCCAGAGCATGTCCCTGTGCCCACAGGAGCTCCATACCAGAGCCATCCTTTCTGTCTTTCTCGCCCCAGAGATGCTGCAGAGCAGATCCAGAAGCAGAAGGAGCATTGCTGTGGAGCAGCCTTGGCACCCAGCTCACAGCCCCGTGAGGACTTGGCTGGAGGTGGCTCAGTCCCTCCAGGCACGGTGGTGTGGGGACAAAAGCTCCTGCTGGGAGCTCCAGCCATGCAGCCCTCAATTCCCACTGCCCCAGCCCCTTACCTCCCACTGCTCCTGCCCCTCACCTCCCACCGCCCCTGCCCCCCAGCCCTCTCTGGGGCCACTCAGCAGGTGCCTCTTTTTCCTTCCCTTCCTGCCTGTGCAGGTGCCGATGGAGATGTGGAGTCACCCCTCTGCAGTCCCTGCTGCAGACAAATCCAGGTCATGGGCCCTCCTAGAAACCCCACTGGACCTCCAGAAACTCTTGCAGGACCCAGAATGCCCAGCTGGCCCAGCCCCGAGGGCCATGGTGGCGTGGGCTGTGCCAGGGTTTCCCGATGTTCCTGCTCTGTTCCGATGAAACATTATACAGAAAGATATAGGCAAAGCATTATGCTCACAGCCTTTGCCAACAAGTTATGTTTTAATGTAATTTAACTGTAATCTCAGAGTGTTTTTGTTAACTATAATTAGTAAAATATGTCTGTTTTCTGTGTTCCTTGAAGACGTCTGAAATCCTGCCAGTTCCCTATAGTTTTCCTGACATGCAGTGTAACAAGCAGACCACCAAAATGTATTTACCAATAACTGTTTATTTACATTCCATGAAATCTAATAACATTTGCTGCCTTCATTCGGGATAAATGCTGGCCAAAGTGTAAAGCATAGAAAAATAAACACTGCCTTACTCTCTAAACCAGTCCAGAGAATATTTTATTTTTGCTCAATTTGCCCTGCCTGTTAGCATTTTGGCGTTCTGCTGCTTGGAAGTTGGAAAAAAAAAAATCAAAAAAAGGTTGAAAAAGTTCTGTAATGTATCTTCCTGTTCAGTCCAAAACCTCACAGGGATTTCCTGGACATTTTATTTTTCATTTTAAAGTCTGCACGAGGCTGGTATTTCATTTCTTTGTTTTCTGCTCTCACAAGCGTTTGAAACCATCTTGCAGAGAAAATATCCAGGGCACTGAACAGCAGCGGTGGTTGGTGTTGCACCAGTGCCAGTGTAAAGCACTGCTCCTTCTCCCACAGTCATTGGCTTTGCTGGTGTAAAAATAATCAGAATTAGGGCTGTATCTTGTTACTAACCAAATCTGCTCTAGTTCAAGAAAGTGTAACTGAGGGCAGAATTGTCATCTCAAATCTCAAACAGGTTCCTCTGCTCCTGTATCTGGTTTTGTTTATCTGAGTCCACGCTTGCTCCAAGCCCAGCAAGCTCAGATGGTGCCGGGAGGAGAGGTCACATCCAACAGCTGTGGGCGGCATCCACAGCTGGCAGAGTCTGATGTAAGCCTGTCACTGTCAGCCACGCGTGGTCCTGGCCCAGCTGGGGAGAGGATTGCTGTGAGCCTGGCGCTGGGGCTGAGCCTGGCTCTGGAGCCGAGCCTGGCTCTGGAGCAGGGATGGCTCACCCCGGACAGTCTCAGCCCGCGCCCATCTCGAGGGCACGGCAGGAGCGGCTGCGTGCGGAGCCGCGGGCTGGGCTGTGCGGGGCTGTACGTGCGGGGTGCCGGGTTTGTGGTGCCACGGGCGTGTTGTGCCATAGCCCAGGCAGGGCTGGGTACAGCCAGGCTGAACTGAGCAGCCACGTGCGTTTGGAGGGAGCCCAAGCTCACGAGTCGCCTGTGCTGCCCTGGGCAACGTGCGGCCGAATGTCACCGTGTCCCCTCCAGGGCCAGCAGAGCCCGGGCAGCTGCAGCTCCAGGCTGCCTGAAGACCTCACACATTTGGCTGCTGCTGCTCAGCTGCTGTGCCCAGGGTCTGCTCCTGTGGAGCCCGAGCTGTGCCTGGCGTGGGGAGCAGGCAGCTGGCACAGGGCTGTCCCACTGCTCCGCAGCCAGCACTGCCCTTGGATCCTGCCCCGAGGACTTTTCCTTGCAAACTCTCCCAGCCCAGCCATACTTCTCTGGCATGTGATTTAGGGGGCCTTCACACCATCCAGAGAACCCCCGTCCAGCAGGCCTGAGACACCTCGCTGGTGCTTTGGAGAGGCAGCTCCATGCCTTGTGTCTCGATGGGGCAACAGTCCCTTTTCCTGGGGTCACTGAGGGGTCTTTGGGGCAACGGGCTCCTAGAGGAGCCCCAAACCATGACACTGCTGCAGCTTTGGAGAATTAATCTTTAGAGCTGTTCCCTGGAAGGCCATCTCCATCTGTGACATAATTGGTATTTCTTTAAGGCAGAGCCTTCTGCACTGTTCTAGGTTCAGTTAAGGAGCTCCACACACTGAACATTAACGAATTAAGCCTCAGGTTAACAGAGTTCTCCAGGAAATTCAGAGCAGCTCCATTCTGGGGCAGAGATCATAGGACATCTCAACTCCGTGTTTCCAAACTGCCTTGAGCTCCCTTGTTTCTGTGCTCGCTTCAGTTGAGGTTAAGGCTTTCCCTGCCTTCAAATGAGAGCAAAGTTTCAACGATTTTGGGGGGCTTGCTTGAAAAATGTCAGGCTCAAAGGGAATAAAAGTGAAATTCAAAATCCAGTCTAAGAAAAAGCAGCTGCTGGTGTGGGATGAGGATGCCCTGTTAGCATCTCCCTCTGAACTCAGCAGCGGAACTTTTTTCCCCTGCGAAGTTACCCACCTACCCAGGGTGCTGGCAGATCTCAAGTATAGATCCTTTGGGATAATTAAAAAAAAAAAAAAAAAGAACCCTGAAAATTATGAAAATTACAGGTTACCCCATAGAATTCTGTGATTCTAGACCCATTTTTATTTTCTTTCATTGCCTTTCTGGGTTCCTGTAGTTTTCTAGCTGCAGTGTTCCCATGTGTAAGGCTTGCACCAGTACCAGTGAGATGGCTGGGGAGGGGAGGAAGGAGAAGGGTCCAAAATGCATTAAAAAACTCCGGGAAGATTTCTCTGCTGCTGACCACACTCAACAGAGAGCACACCACAGCAGTCCCTTGGTGTTCTGGCAGGATGCTCAGGAAATTGAGCCGTAAATAACCCCATAAACTGCTTACTGCTGAAATTATGTTTCCAAAAGCAAAGAGCTCTCAAGCAAGTGTGTGAAGATGGAACACCATGTGATGGGTGTGGAGGGGAAACCAGGCAAGGGGTGGGCGTGCATGCAGGGCTGGTCCTGCCCCTCCAGTGCCAGTCCTGCCCCTCCAGCACCTCCCATTCAGCCCAGTGCTCCCTCAGCAGCTGCTCTGCTGGGAGATTTTGTGCTCCATGAAACCCTGTCCTGCTGGGGTGGGCCAGGCAGGAGCTGCCACTGGCCCATCCAGAGGGATGGTTTTGAGCATTTAGCACTGCTATAAACCAGCCTGGGCAAGTGAGAGGCCAAAAGGACTTTCTGGAGATAATTATAAATATTGGGAAGTGGAAAATAAAGAAAGAAAAAGAAAATTGGGATGTGCTGACAGAAGGAAAAGCAGAGGAAAGTGCTTCCACCCCGAGTTTACAACCAAGATGTCCTGTGGTAGTTGCTGGACTCTGGGAAGATGTGACTTTGGAATGGGAGAGGAAATCACCTTAGGACTTCTGAACCACAGGAAGAATTTGGGAGACAATGACTAAAAATAACAAACAGACGAAGCAATAACAAAATCCCTTTGTAGAAAGAAGATTCCTTCACCACACGAATGTGACTGAGCACAGTCCCCGAGCCATTAGTCATCAAGTGCTTTACTGCACATTCTGGTTCCTTCTCATTTAAGCTGGAAATTTCTCTACTTTCCGTCTGTGAAAGCGACAACAGATACCCAGTGTGACAATCTGGGCTCTTGGACAGTGGTGGGAGAAAAGAGCCAAGCCAGGCTGAGAGAGTTTGGGCTGTTCATCCTGGAGAAGGAGGAGGCTCCAGGGAGACCTTAGAGGCCATTCCAGTGCCTAAAAAGGCTCCAAGGGAGCTGGACAAGGGCCTGGAGTGCCAGGAAAAGGGGAAATAGCTTTAAGCTGGAGGAGGGCAGGGATGGATGGGATATTGGGAAGGAATTGTTCCCTGGGAGGGTGGGCAGGCCCCGGCACAGGGTGCCCAGAGCAGCTGTGGCTGCCCCTGGATCCCTGGCAGTGCCCAAGGCCAGGCTGGACACTGGGGCTTGGAGCAGCCTGGGACAGTGGAAGGTGTCCCTACCATGGCAGGGGGTGGAATAAGGTGATTTTTAAGATCCCTTCCAACCCTTACAATTCAATAAAACTGCAACATAGCAAAAGTTATAAACAAAGCAGGCCAAGAACATTGAGTTGTTTTAATTTATTGGAACTTGTCAACATAGACTGGTCTCCTCTTTTCATTTGAAGTTGGGACTCTCCATGAAAGCGTGTGGAGAGTGTGGAACTGGATGGGCTTGAAAGGTCACCTGGCTGAGAGTCCCTCTGCCCCCAGCTGAGCCTTGGCTCGGTCCCTTTGTAAAATGCTCAGCAGAGGAGGTGGAAAAAGTAGGCCAGGCTCTGCTCACAAACACACCTCTTACATGTCGCCAATTCTAATGGAATTAGGGAATGAATCAGAATTAAAAGCTGGGCAAAGGAGTTCAAAACCTGGTTGAACTCTCAAAGGGACGGTGAGTCCAGCTGTAGCTACTGACTGGCCATGTGTAAAAAAACTTTAGAAATCAAGCAAAATAGGCCTGTGTGTTCTTAGAGAGAAAAAGACAGCAAAGGCAAGGGGGAAGGCAGCCACCTTCACACAGCATTCGGTGCCGACACAGCCCTGGACCCGCCTTGACTGCACCTCCACCCCGACTCTGCTCCCTCTTTCCAACACTCCAGCTATTTTTTGGGGATTTATTTCACAATCAAAAGCTGCTTTGCAAGAAAAAAATAAAACGACAACCCCAAAAGCTGTCTGACTCATCCAGGCAGGACCCAGTGGAGTTTGGATGCAAACACAGAGAAAGCAGCAGCAGGGTGCAGGAGCAGCTGCCAGGGCAGCGTCTCTGGGATGTCAATTCAGCCCTGACCAAAGTAGCTTCTTTTTTTTTTCTTTTTTTTTTTTTTTTTTAAGTCCCCTGACAATTAGTGGTAAAAAGGTCACTAGTAAAAATGAGTTTTGTGGTTTTGCAACTTTGCATTAAAAAAACCACCACGCTTCTGGCACCGTGTGCCGGGGCTGGCAGCCTTTCCCCAGCCAGGACTGAATAAGCATGCGGGCTGAAAAGCCCATTCACATCAGTCCCTCTAGGTCAGGCTCTCCTTACGTTAGCAGGGTATTTGGGAGTTTGTGTTGCACCTGCCTGCAGTACATCTGGCTGGAGAATTGAAAAAAAGCAGGGGTTTAATGTTGCCTGGTCCCAGCTTCTCACTCTCCATGAGCCCTCCAATATTTCATTTGCAATTAAAATATAATGAAATCAAATTGTGAGATCATTTCAAAGTTAGTGACCCTAGTGTTTAACAGGTTGTGAATGTTTTGAGAAAGGCTGAGGTGATAGAAATATTTTATTCCATATTCTTTATCCTTCAGAGACCTCAGAGTAATAGACAATTAAGTTGAATTCAAACTAACTGTGGATACTACAAATTCTCCTTTACTGGGTGTCCAATACGTTGCTTTTTTTCTTTGCTCTCTTAAAGAACTGGGACCAGGCTTGAGGTGTTATCAGAGATGATGAAAGCAACTAAACATCACGGTTCCCCTGAAGGTTTTGCAATGAGAAATCATGTCAAATACAGCCTGGGAGGGATCTGATGCTCTGTCTTGAGGACTTCCAAGCTGGCATTATTTCAAGCAGGACATCTGGGGCCAGGTGCCTTGTTAATTTAGGGCTTGTCTGAAGCTTCAGTGAGTTTCATGGAAGCAGCAGCAAGTTGTTGTATGAGATGTTGAACTTCCCAGCCTAATTTCTCATGGATTTTGTCCTCCTCTCAGTCCCAGCACAGTTTCCTCTCATCTCAGTGACACAACCCAGCTGCCTCCCTGTGTGGAAGAGCCTCGAGTGCAGTGGCATTAATGAGGGTTCTCAGTAGGATATTTTTACCTAAAAATTACCAGTGTCGATGACCAGCCCAATCCATCTTGTGACTGGCTCTGGTCTAGAAGTGATGCTTTCTGAAGTTGTTACAGAGTTGTAATCCATTTTCTTCCTAATGGGCAAAATGACTTTGGCAATGTTTTGGTGGAACTCCAGCCACATTGGAAAGGAACAGAAGCAGCATTTTTTCCTTTAACAAGCTAAGATTTCATTTCTACCCTTTCAAAGGAGCTCATGATGGGATCCATAGGAAAAGAAGTCATACAGGCAAAATCCTGCTGGGTCTGGATTTCCTGATGAAGATGCACTGCAGAGCACAGTGCTGGGTCCAAGGACATAGCTTCCAGCTCTTTTAGACCCAGCAGTTCCAGTGCTGCAGTGTTGGGGTGGGTTTGAGAAGGAGCACAAACAGCAAAAAATAGTAGACAACACCTGCTCAATACAGGTGAGATCACTCCGTGAGGGGAAGCTCCCAGGAGAAGAACTCTGGGGCAGTGCCATTGGCAGAGCACACCAAAGTGCTGAAATAAAAGGAGGGTGGAGATGAAAAGCCAGCCCTGGGACCAGGATCCTCAAGGTATCTGTATTTCCATGAGCTGGGGAGTTTCTCATTTTCAGTGGGGATTTCACTCACTGTATAAAGGCCAATTTGTGCCCAAGCTCTTGGCTGAAAGGCTTGAGCAAGCCCAAGTTCTGTCTATGTTTTTTATAATTCGTTTCTCTAAAGCACAGCAATCCACCCCGAGTCACCAGTGATGGATTCCTCTTTCAAGCACAGCCTGACACAAAGGGAGCACCCAGGGTGTGTGTCCTGCCAGCTGCAGCCAGCCTGGGGGGACACTCAGGCCCCAGGACAGCCCGGGGTGGGCAGAGCAGGTTGGGCTGGAGATAACCTGGAACACACGTTCAGGGCCATCACAACATCAGGATTTGAATTCATGCCAACATTGAGCCACGGCGCTTCAGTGTCCTCCTTCAGCACCACAGACTGATGCTGAAATCCCAATTTAAGCAGTTTGACTGAAGCTTTTCTAAGGGAACAACTGATGGGGCTGTAGCAGCAGCGTGAAGACAAAGCTTGGCTTGGCCATTTCACCTCGTTTCACATCAGCTCAGGGGAAAGGCTTGTGGTGTAGAGTTCAGGGATCAGCACATGAAAAAGGGAAAAATGAATCTGTTTTCTGTCTGGATGATGCTCCCCAGGGATGAGCAGATTCCCTCCAGAAGCCTCATGCCCCACCCAACCTGTGCCATGAACTGGCAGCTACACTGGAGACTCAGGAAAATGGGGAATTCATGAAAGCATTGACACTTGCCCTTGCTACTGCAACTGTGGCAGGATTTACGGTGTTGTTTTGGAGGGTTTCATGGAGCTGTGGTCCATCTGTATGGAAACACATCAGGGCTGGTGGGGGCTGCTGCCAGGGAGGGAGGGGAGCTCAGGTCGGGCCGTCTCCTCCCGCTCCCAGGCTCGGTTGCTTTTGAGATGCACGGTGCTCTTCTTTCATCTCTTGGATTCAAATCCACCATAATAAATAAAATTCTTCCTGTCTGAAAGATACATTAATTTTGGTGGTCTCAAAAGTAATGAAAATAAATACTTGACTTGGCATGCGGAGCCCGACTGGAGCGAGGAGCAGAATGTGTGTACTTGGAGCTGTTTTTACAAGAACATAAGCTGTGGAAAAAGCTTGGCTTTTCACTCACGGGCTCTCTACGTCTGAAGAGAAATGGAGAGACTTGAGAAGTTCAATCAAACAGACAGAAACACTGTCAAATATGAGTTTTCTATCTCAGTTTAAATGCTTTGAAAAGTGCACATCAAAGCATTGCAGGGGGAGGCACTGTCTGAATCCAGAGGGATGCTCGGGCCAGCCCTGGCACAGCACTGGCTCTGCCGATGGAGAGGTGGCAGGGCTGGCCTGCATCATTTCAGGCCTTTGTAAAACACATATGGGGAAATTGCAACAAAACCGAGGTTTTGTTAAATTAAAACCATTGAATTCCTCAATTAAAAGGAACCTCAAACCACCACTCACTGTGGCTGTGGTTGGAAGAGCCTGGTCCTGGCGCCCTAGGGGTGAGTTGGCGTGTGCTGGTCAAGTTAATAATCTCGGTTCTAACCAGTGCTGGATCCATCATCCTTTCCTCACATGGCAGCAGTGGGAAGGGCTGGGAGAATGGGGAATGGCACCCTGGCAAAGTGAGATGTGCTCACAGCTGGGCAGGATTGCAGTTGATCCTTTTCCTCCCCAGCACGCGGCCGTGGGCCTTGCCTGGCACCCGGGCCTGGGGCTGCCACAGCAGGGGAGTCCTGGGCCCTTGGGGCTGCTCCGTGCACAGCTCAGAGGGAGAATGTCCACTTCTTCTTTGGCTGGTGTTTCTGGTTCTCCACTGGTGTTTCTGGGCCACCTGGGCCGGGTGTTCGCACACAGGTACACACACATGTACACATGGAATCATTGAATCACAGTCATTAGGGCTGGAAGAGCCCTCCCAGCCCATCCAGTCCCAGCTGTGCCCCATTCCCACCTTGTCCCCAGCCCAGAGCACCGAGTGCCAGCTCCAGCCCTTCCTTGGACACCTCCAGGGATGAGGACTCCAAACCTCCCTGGGCAGCCCCTGCCAAGGCCTGAGCACCCTTTCCATGGGGAAATTCCTGCTGATGTCCACCCCCAGCCTCCCCTGGCACATGCCCGTACAAACACACACACACCCCTCTTGCTTCTGCCTTCCCATGCCCCACTGAGGGCAGGGCAGGACATGCCTGGACACTCAAACTTCCCTTCTGCAGCTGGAGTCTGGATCATGGTGTCAGTGCCTGCAACAATGGAGGCTGCTGAAGCTGCTGGGGCAACCACCGACACATCTGACCCCAGCAAGGGTGGCATTGGCACAGGGGGTGGCATTGGCACCCAGGGCAGCTCCTCCGAAGCCAATGGGTGCAGTAGCCCCATCACTGAAAAGCTGAGCCCTTCTCAGGCTTCACTGCTATTTAGAATGAAAGGTTCTGTTCCTCAAATGATGCTTATTATTTGAGCACAGATGAATTGTCTGACATTATCTGTGCGTATGAGCTATGGCAAATCATATTTACATTATTCAGAATACAGACAGAAGCTGCTGATGACTTTGGACCACCTCTGACTTGCTAACAATTATCTTTTCCTTTGTCTAACAGAGATGTGTGCCTCAGGGGGTGTTTGTCTTACTCTGCAGGCTGAATATTCCTGTGGAATATATCCATGTGGCTGCTTGGTAGTACTGTGAGTGAGGAAGTACAAAAGACACTTTAATAAGCTTTGTAGGAAATAGCTGGCATCTAAATGCTGTAGAATGAGAAGGACATTTCAATTGTGAATTAATGAATTGCATCACAAAGCCAGCTCTGAGGCTGACACAGATATGAGTAAAAACCAGCATGTGTGCCTTACAAAGAACCCGATGTTGTATAAAACGCTGCAGCATAAAGATGTTAATAAAAAGCACAGCTTATTTTAGATTAAATTAACAGGGAGTCTCAGGAATGCATCCAGAATCTCTCCTCTCTGTTGATAACCCGGATCACCATTGGCAGATTCTGGGAGGGGAGCTGTGAGGAGTGGCACCGACTGTGAAATGCAGAGTCCAGAATCACTCCAGGATGGCTGGAGTGGCACCCTGGAAGGTCTGTGATGGTGGGGCAGTGCTGGCTGCAGGTGCTTGAGAGAGTCAGACACTGCTGGGTGAGTTCTGTGTTCAGGGCTCATTCTGAGCCCGTTGATTTCCTTTCTCTGCTGAGACCACAGCAGTCTGGAAGCAGCAGTGCTTCATTCAATGCTCCTGACAGCACTGCCAGCTGTGCTTCAATGAGTTGGTATTTTGATAAACAGCACCCATGCCAGGGCTTTTCCAGGTGAAGAAGCACACGCTCAGCGCTTCCCAGGAGCTGCAGCATCCCGCTTGGATGCAGGATCCCTGTGATTCCATCTTCAGAAGCTGCTTGGTTTCATTATAACATTGCTTTGTGCTGGTTGTGTTTTGAAAAGTTGGCTACTGTGGTGGACTCAGCCCATGACAGGGTTGAGAAAGGGTCAGTTTAGATACAAAACATCCAGAAAAAGCAGCTGTGGGGCTCGGAGCTGCCTGTGTCAGCTGCTTTAGCACAGGCGGTGCAGCAGGGATGACACAGCCTGCCCAGCACAGGCAAAGAGCGCTTCCACCAGCAGCGCTGGGCAAGGCAGTGACGTGCCTTGTGTGACTGTGACCAGCCAGCCTGGGCAAAGCGACCACTGCCAGAGGCCATCCCCAAATCAGGGGCTTTCAGACCCCATCCAGCACCGGGCAGTGTGTCCACGGACACTGAGGGAGGACATCTCTTACTGGCAGATTATTTGGTTTGGTTGTGCTGGGTTATGCCTCCTCTTCACCATCTTCTGTCTCCCGAGGATTGCCTCCAAATAGTCCAAAACTGTAAACTACCTTAACAAAAAACAAGCAAAAATGAGCAAGCCAGGAAATAAAAAATGTATCCATGGTAGTAGAGAGGTGTCAAGTTGTTGAATATGCCACAAAGATTAATTTAAATGTTGGGAGGCACGCAGTTTACCCAAAGCCATTGCTCCTTGCTGCAGGGAGCTCGCCTCCTCTTTCCCCTTTCTCACACTGCCTCCCAATCTGCTTGTCCCTGAATGGGTGAGGAGCTTTGGAAGTATAATTTCTAGCAGGCTAATTCAAGATTTCAACAAAGAATTTAGCCCCAATGTTCTGGGTCAGGTAATACTCATTTTTCCTATTTAGCTTTGGGAAGCAGAAGAATTAATCAGGGTGTAAGCACACTGATGCAAAAAAGGCTGGAAAAAATTTAATAAAAGCTACAGTGTTAACAAATACTGAACTAATGACCTTTGATATATGAAGCAAATGCTTCACCCACTAGCCTATACAAGGTTTCATTACCAGCCCTGGGAATTTACAGGTGTTAAATTAGCTGCAAGATAGCTCCCATATTGTTGCCTGACTGCAATAGAACATATTGAAAAAGTTAATAAAGAATTGAGCATAGGGGCTGCAGGGTTCAAACAAAACCCACTTGCCAGTTCAGTCTGAGGTCTTCATCGAGCTAAATTCCAGCACAAGCCACGGTTTCGTGTGTAATTGTTCATTCCCTTTCCTCAGGCTGCAGGACAGCACCCACCAGAGAGGCACCTACTGCCAGAGAAGGGGAGAAGCAACACAGAGCACCTGGAGCTGCCCTGGTCAGGTGTAATCTTGACACATCCCCTCTTCTGGCTTTAACCAAATTTTTATCACAATCAACAGAAGAAAATTATTCTAAATGGGAAACCTGGAGTTCCTTGTCTGAATTTGTTGCCATCAGTCTCTTGGGTAGGTGCAGAGATTGAAAATGCTCCCAGACTTCCCCGTTAGCTGTGATCAAAGCACAGCTAACAGCACCATCCCTGCATTTTGCAGTCAGGTATTGAATCCCACACCGAAGGCATTCATGGGAATGGTCTCCCTTTGCCCACTCTTTAGAGGAGTAGAGTAGAGTAGAGTACAGTAGAGTAGAGTAGAGTAGAGTAGTTCCCTCTCCTGTAGATAAAATGATGTTTAAAAAGTACAATGTATTACACCCGGGGGCAGGAAGGAGAGGTGAAGGGAAGAAGGGGGTGGATTTTGCATAAATGGGACTCTGAAATTTTACTGTCTAATTTTTTTTCTTAAAACAAGATTTTTCACATTCAGAAACCCCTTGGGATCACCAAATCCCCAGTTCAAACACTCAATTTCATCTAATAAAATGCATAATTTAACAGTATCAAGTCTTTAATATACATCTCATAAATATTGAAAAACACGGGCTGATGGTGCCGTCAGTGGCAGTGCAAATTGCAATAAAAAGTGGGGGTGAAAAAGCAAAATAAACCAGAGAAGGAGTTTCAGAAAGCCTTGTTAAAGCCCCAGTGAGTGCTCAGAGCATCCCCAGGCCTGCCTGCTACCCAGACCGTGGTGGCACAGCCCAGTTTTTCTGGTGGGAGCAGAGCACTGGGGGCAGCTCCCACTTCCCAACAGACACTTGCTGTGAGAAAGAAGGGTCAAACCAAGAGGCTTTGGTGAAGCTGGACAGAAGAAGCAAAGACAACAGATGAAAGACAAGGCAGGAAGAGTGGATCCACCTGGTTATTCATGTTTTTATGTGTGTGTGTGTGAAATCACTTCTCCTAAGGCTGAGTCTGCACCCAGAGCTGGAATGGCTTCACCACCAAAGGCCGTGCACTGCTCCAGGGCAGAATCAATCCCTCAGCTGAGCTGGGAGTGCAGAGGGGATCACTAAAGTGCTGAGCAATTGCAGCTCCAGCTTAGGTAGATGAGATCACAAATGAAGGCAAAGGGCTGGGGTAGGAGAGGAGGGGGCAGCCCTGTCCATTTGCTGACATTTGGGTTTACAGACTTCAGACATTCTCCTTGGTGCTACGGGGAAGTCACATGTTGTTCCACAAATACAGCATTCGTTTTCCATAAACAACAGTCACACAATAATTTTAAAGCTAAATTAGTCTATGTGCATCATGCAATGTCCCCCTGTAAAGAGGGGAAAATGTAACAGATGGGAAAATATAATAAAGTAATTTTATGACAGTTGTAATAAGCCAAGAAACTCTAAAACGGCAGCAGATAGAAAACAGGATTATAAAATACATGCATTGTTAGCTCTTTTCACTGGCACAGAGCTGGCTGGTGAAATCAGAGGACAATAACCAAAATTCCCAAACCCAGCAACCTTTGAGTGCCCCCCATGCCCCAGCTGCCCCCCAGGGGGGACGGCAGGGTGCCCCCGATCTGTGCGGGTGCAGGGAAGGCAATAATGAACATCCAAACGCTGCTTGCCCTCGGAGAGCTTCCAAGCATGGAGGAACTGTTCTGCATTTGCTATTTCCTGCTGCTCAGGCCTGCCTCGCTGACCCCTCTCCTGGTAAATGAAACACCTCTGGCAGCGCAGTGAGTTTGATTAAAACCCAGAAAATATAGGAGGTAAGACGTTTTCAATAATGCTCCCAAACTGCGCCTGATCCGATGGCCCAGAACGCACCGGAGCCAGGGAAGTGATCACAGAAGAGATGTGCGCTCTCATCCTTGGCTTGCAGTGAAATCACCTCTGGAATGAATCTCAACTGTTTTTCTTAATCTTTCTCCTTTTTTTCTTTTTTGTTTTAGACAAAAGTTCTATATGGTTTTCTCTGACGGTGCCTCCTGGGGGTTTGCGTTTTCTCTGCTCTTTAGCACTGAATCACAGTATCTTACATTTATATGGTACCCAGAGGAACCCCAAGCATGCAGAAATTATAAGCCAAATTTTGCTCTTGGAAGCATGAGCTCAGCTCATACCAAAGTTAATGGGAGGTGAGCACAAACATCTAAAGGGAAGAATTTGCCCTTTCAGACAAAGAGGAATCATTTCACCCACCGCTGAAGTGCAGCTGCCTGTGAGGCAAAACATGGCAAATGGTTAAAGGTTCAGACCTTGGAGGTGCTGATCTCTATCAGCTCTTGAAGACAGCGAGACCTAAGGATAGTCAACACCCCAGCAGGGTGCTGAGCTGGGTTTCAATTGTCTTGAGGCACTGTCTCATCAATACACAACTTTCTTGGCTTTTATGGGCTAAAAATTAAAGGGCTCTTAAAATTAACTTTCTTTGTTTCTATTTTGAACCGACTTGGACTTTTCAACTTGAAACATTTCATTTCAGGGCTTTTTAAGGCCAAGATTTGCAGACTGGGAAGCCTGAATGGAGCCCTCGGGCGCTGGTGCAGAAACCACCACGGCAGGAAGCTGTGCTTGTTCTGTTTGCAGCTCTGATGGCAGAGTTATTTGCACATTCAGGAATTATACATCAATTTGTTTTTCTTGCTCTAAAGACCCTCGGGTGGCACAGACAGTTCACTGGAGAGGGTGTTAAAGTTCCCTTCACTGGCACAAGCCAGGGTGTCAGGTTAGATGACAGTGGCCTGCGGCACATCCAGCTGCCTGAAGTACTCCCTGCCTTTCCTCCACTACCTGATGGCTGTGGCAAGTCCTGAGACAGATGATGGGTTTGAATCCAGAGTCCAGCACACCAAACAGCCAAGAAGAAACTCCCTTCCCATGCTCTTGTTTTCCTTTGGTTTTGCTAGCAATGGCTGAATTTCCAACTGCTCTGCCTGAGCTCTTTTTTGGATAACCCATCCCCAAGATGCTATCCAGATGCATAGCCAAGTGCCTTAAACCTCTGAACTGACTAAACCAAGTTATATAAAATCTTCTGAGTTTGCAAAATTGAGTTGGGAGTCTCGAGAAAGCAGGCGTGCTTAGGGGATTTCCAGCGCTTCCTCCTCCTCCTCCTCAGGCTGGCAGTATCACAGAGCAGCCTCTTCCCGTGGCGTTCTGGCACTCGGGGGCTCCATCCCAGCCAGAACAGTCATTTGCAGAGGTGCCCAAGTTAAAAACATTATGGGGAAAAAATATTATTTGGCCTCTTCAGAGCACAGAAGGCTTCTTTGAAGCACAGGACAAACTGATGGCTTATCACCCAGCAGGTTCTGCTATCCCCAGCTCTTTGGGTGATGGTTCAATCACAGACCTCTGTGGAGAGCCAAGCACTGCAGGGACCTGAAAGTGAGTCCAGAAGGCTTTTTATTCTTCCTGTTTCACAACTGGAAGGGCTTTAACCAAAAGCTAAGAACCATATTGAAGGAAAACTGGAATAAGGAGCCAGGACCAACTCTCACAAAAGTCCTTCCACTCTTCATTAATGTAATTAACACCCTGAGGGCAAACCTAGGCTTTGGGAGCACCTGAAGGAAGCCTGGAGGTTGCAATTCATAGCCATTCAAATACCCAGTGGCATTTGCTAGGATGGTTTTGCACTTTGCTAAATGCAAATTCAGCTCCACTCGCATTTCCAGAGGAACTCTGCATCTCTCCAAACTCACCGTTGTACTCCAAAACTCAGAATAAACCAGGAGCCAGATTACCTAAAAAATAAAGGAGCTGTATCCACTCCCCATCCCCCGTCTGGGCTCTGGGAGCACAAGACACCCGGCTGTGTTTCGAGGGGAGATGTTCAAACCCAAGTGCTCTAAACTTCACTGCCAAGGCGTATCAGCAGTGCCTGGTAACCGGCCTCAGGAGCGCTGCCAAGCCAGTGCAGATCCACAGGAGCTCTTCTAGCTCAGCTCGCAGGGCTGGGATGAATGGGAGCGTGCGTGCGTGCACACACACGGGGCTGCTGCGGCTTGGCAGATGAGCAGCAGCTCATTAAGTTGCAATAACTCAATCACCCACTATCATCCCAATCTCGAGTCTCTAACGCACTGGGGTGGTTTTTTCAAAGGCTGGGGAGTGCTCGCAGGTCCCAGGGGCAGCGATGGGGTTTGCAGGTGCTCCAGCCCTCTGAAGATCAAGGGGTTTGTGCAGATGGGTAAATCCAGCCCCGTGCCCAGCCCGGGCCAGCCGGGCCCCGGTCCCCCCGGCCTCCCGCACCCGGAGCAGCCCGTGCCTGGGGAGAAGGAAGGGCCGGCGGGATGAGCACTGAACAGCACAAAGAAACAGGCTGGGGGTTGAATGAGGAAATGCAATACTTGCCCAAATCATGGGGGATGGGGCCGGGAGGGCTCGGGAGGGGGAGCGCCTGACCTCGGTGTGACTCCGCAAACCCTAATGTCTATTTATCGTTGTCATTCTCGCTCTTTAGGCTTCCAAATGCAATGAACCAGTTTCCCTGAGATCATGTTTTAAATATACTGCCCCGGGGCTACTCTTTAAAATTCAAAACATTGGAGGACACACAGGGAGGGCGTTTCGAATCATTTTTGACAAGCAGAAATTCTCCTTGACAACCTGAAAGGTGAGCGCCGGGAAGCCCTGAACCCCACACACGGCGCAGCGCAGCATCGGAACAAGACCACAAAAATGCAGTTTTCTTGTAAGACGCTGCCTTTTCATCTGCACAATTTGCCAGCAAATCTGAACCACGTTGCTGAAGGTTTAGACGTTGGATAACCCCTCCGAAGGAGAGGAGGTGGCAGGGGAGCTCTGCTGTGCACAGCCTGCTTCAGCAACTGCAGAGCTGGTGGCGCCGAGGTCCAGAAAGACACAAAGCCAGCCAGGGAGGGGCTCAGCAGATGGACACTGTCCCTTCCCACCTCATGCACTGGCTGTCCAGTCTCTCACACTCAAAGGAGCAATCCAGGCAGATGGTGGGCTGTGCCCTCCCGTCAGAGCCCTGTGGCTGCGTCCCTCCCCACTTGGGGCAAAGGCAAACTGGCACAGTTTAAAGCCGTGATTTCAGAGCTCAGTCAAAGCTCTGCGTTTCTGCCAGCAGCCATCCCAGTGGACGGACCATATACCTTTAAGTGCTGCTCACTTGCCCTCTAAAAGGGAGAAAATAACTTAAAAAAAAAAAAAAAAAGCTGTCAGGAGTTATATTACCTGCAACAGCTGAATTTAATTAGTACAGCAATCACAACAAATATTTAAAAGGTCTAAAAAGCTGTGAAGGGAAATTTTCTTTCCTAGCAGAGACCTGTGCCTCGCGTGCTCGGTGCGGGACAGGGCTGCCATGAATGACTCATGTTGGAGACACTTCACACAGCTGTGGGTTTTTGCAATCATGGCATGAGCTGGAGTATGGAGACAGGACATGGAGATTTTGGTACAAATCAGAATTTCCTCATCCTGTTGCCCACCCTTTCCAACCACTGGCCTGTTCCTGGACGTGCGGGCTGTTGGTGCTCTGTGTGCTCCGGTCACTGCAAACCCTCCCTTAGCTCTGCCTCCAGATAGGAGGGGAGTTCTTCCTCTGATAAAACCTGAAAAAAACCAGCAACAACAAGCACAGGGTGGAAGTTTTGCTGCTCAAGGCCCGAGAGCAATGCAGCAGCCACCAGGGAGACACCAGCCAGGACAGGAGCAGCTGGGGCATTTCTGCCCCAGCACTGGGCTTCAGATGGGGTGGGTGGAGAGACTCCGCATCCCTGTCCCCAGCACTCAGAGATATTTGGCCAGCTGGGTGACACCAACACCTTTATCCTTACCAGGTCTCCATAGTGTGTGTATTTACTGGAGCCTAAAAGATCAAGGATAATGACTTTCTCTGAGGGATGGGCACAGAAGGCAACAGCCTCGACATCCCTTAGAAACCTCATGGTAGGAAAGTATCCCTGGTGGAGAAAGGGTCCCACAGCCCTGGAACTCAGCTGATGTGGGTTGTGGCACTGTCCCAAAATGTGAACTTGGAGCATCCAAAGAGTTCATTTGTGGTGCCAGAATGGTTTTGTAGCCCCAAAATAGCCCAAAGCCTTCTTCAGCCCACGAGGTTACCCCTCTTCATGCGAGCTTGCTTCTGTGTCCATGGCCATTGGAAAGGGCCAATGATCGTGGCCATCCTTACTGGTGCTGGGTGCCCAGAGCAGTCCTGGCAGGGACCCTGCATCCAGAGGTATCTTCTCCTTCCCTGAAAAGCCACAGAGCACCTTCTGCTAAATCATAACCAGGACCATGAATTACAGGGGTTAGGGAGAGGTGTTCCTGTGTGAGGAGCATCAGACAACGAGCCTGGTTCATCACTCACTACCTGCACCCTCCCACCCCTCCCAGCTCTGTGGGAGCGCTGACAGGAGCTCCTGTCAGAGCAGAGGGGCTGCAGCAGGGTGAGATGTTGGTGCAGGCAGCAGTTCTGGAAAGAGCTGCTCGCTGGGCTGAATCTCAGCAGTGAAAGATGAGCTTTGCATCCCCTCCCAGAGCAGAGATGGAAACACAGACACGAGAGAACGGCCAAGCACAAAGGCTGGCTGCCCCGGCAAGGAGCAGGGATATTTACTGGCCTGGGGATGATAAAAATGAAAATAGCTCCATGTCTGAGAACCAGGAGAAATAAACAGTGTGAGTGCTGAAGGCAGCGCAGCAGCCTGGGGGTATCTGCTGTTGCTCACCCACCTCTTGCAGTGAGCACCACGTCCATGGACAGCATCTCCTGCTCGGCAGTGAGCTCTGCCAGGTCCCTGCGTGGGACCAGGGGGAGCCCAGGTCTCTGGGCAGGGGTGAGTGTGTTCCTGCATGGCCATGTTTGTCCCCAGGGCTGTGCTCCTGGGCCTCCTCTGGGCATCCAGAGAAGTTTGCTTTATCTCCTGGGGACGGGATGAGGCTTCAAGGAACTGAGATCCCCCAGAGAGAGGAATGAGTGCAGTTTGCAAGCTCCAGGCCAGCTCCCCTGCCAGTGAGTCCCTGGGAAGCCCCCTGATCCTGCCATGGCTTAATACAATTTCTCTGCTTATCACCAGTTTTTGATGCCTCTTGTGGAACACGAGGGAAGGACAAGAGAGACTAAACCTGCCCAGCCAGGGCTGGCAGAGCAGCAGAAAGCTGAATACAGCCCCAGAATCTGCACAGGGACCCCTTGGTCACACGTGTCCATTCCATTGCCTCTCAGCCCATCCAAACTCGCTGCCTGCCCTCTGCCAACACCCTTCTGAGGTGGAGAGGGAAAAAAGCCTGGAGCCAAGCACAAAGTCTGGAGCACTTGCTCTCCTGGGGGAATAGGAGCAGCCCTCTGCCAGGCCAGGCTGGCCAAGGCCACAGGGCTTTTTCACAGAAGATCTTGGAGGGGCAGAGAGGCCCTAAAGCTCCCCCAAGTCCAGGCAGGGCTGAATCTCCTGCCTGCAGGAACGACAGCAAGTCCAAAATTTGCCATTTGCACATTCCCAGTGCCTTTCCCTTCATGAATTTGAGGTTTTTCTGAGCAGGGAAGAGACAACACAGACTTTGGGTTCATCCAGCTAGACCTGGTCCCTTGAGAGCAAAAGAAAATGCACTTTGAGCTCTGAGCCCCCAAAATGTCACTCTGTGGGCAGGGTGACCCTGTGCCACCAGGACACGCCGGGCTCCAGCTGGTGCCACAATGCACGCGCAGGAAAAGGGGCATTTCCCTGCCATGTGGGTGATGGGATGCTGGGCACTGCCTGATGGACAGCTGGGACAAGGACCTAGGTGGTCCAAATCCGTCCCAAGATGCGAGCTGGGGTCACGTGCAGAAATGGAAGGGAAAGGAGCTCTTTTCCTGCCCTCCTGTTCTATTTTAAGGACAGTACATGACACAGTATGTGATTTAACACACTTTACATACCAAAAAATGGAGGCAGTATAAAAGATTCATCTGTCTGGGGAGGAATTCTGCTAAAAAAGGAACCAGAGTGGGGCAAAGGAACTACAGAAATAGTTAACTTAAACATGACACAGTTTGGTGCAGCTTGGCTCTGCTCACAGCCAACACATGGGAGCTCTGGGCAAACCCATATTGCACTAGTTACAGGCTCATCTCGTAGACTTAGAGATGGAAAAGGCTTATTATGTCATTGAGTCCATCCCACCTGCCAGTGAAGGATTGTTCCCCGCAGAATTTCCTCTACTGCTTTGTACAGTCCAATTTTAAATGATCCAAGCGATGTGGTCTCTGTGACTTCCTCGGGGAGACTCTTGCACAGTATATTTTGTTTGACTCAATCCTTTAAATGGTTAACCCTTTTCTTTCCCAGTTTGTCTTGCATTTTTCATTCTATGTTTCCACTCTCTGAAACATGAAAAGTTTCATTTTGTGTTTCCCTTGTCCTGTACTTGCACAGTTGTGGCTGTACACCACTGCTGCCTGCTCTGAAACACAGCATCACCCCCGATGGCTAAAAACATGACAGCAATGCTTTGCAAAAACCACCAAATTTGCTTTAACCATGTATGCAAACAAGCTCCTCAAAGCCATGAATCATTCAGGACATTCCAGCACAATATAACTATCACGGGGATGCTCCAGTACGTTCCTGTTTGGTGGAAAATCAACCAGTTTCTAGCTCAGTGCATTTCATTTTCACCGTTAGGATGTAAAGCCAGTACAGTTCAGTGCTCAGTAAAGGTATTGAACACTGGCAAATCATCTCAGACTATCTCTGTTACTTTGGCACCTAGGGACAAAATTTAACTCAGGGACAAGCCTGGTTTATATTTTGCCCATCTCAGTGGAAGTGATAATATAATAATAATTCTAGACAACCAGGCTTGTGCTAGATATCAAGAACAGAAAAATCCTGACCTGGTTCTTCATTGTTTCTGTCTTTCTGTAATTGCTTCTTTTGGCATTTCACTGAAGTGCACCACAAGTACTGACCAACAGCTGCCAGCTCACAGAGCTGCTTCTGCCGCTGACATGACTCCGCTCTCGCGGCACAGTGCGAAATCAGAGCCCTGATGCCAAGGTGAAGGAAGGGACTGACACAGGGCTCTTGCATGGAGCCTTTGGGGTTTTTTGCTTCACAATGCAGAATGCAAAGAAATCCAGAACATGCAGCTCTGTGACTTCAGGAGTCACAGAAGGAACACAGACAAGGAGGACGATGTGCAGGTTACAGAGCAGTGTCTGTCCCTGCAACACTGAGAACATAAGAAAACAACTTCTTGGTTTCCCACAAATCAAAGGCCAGGGATTGCTCCATTAATCTCTTAATCCATAGGCATTATAGAGGTTATGCAGTTTCCTTTCTAGAAAGGAAATGTGCACAGATGAAGGTAGCACATTTTATCAGACAAACTGATGCAGATGAGAACAACCTGCCAAGCCTCAGGGTCTAGAGGATATGTAAGACACTGTGTCTTAAAAGCTTGGGGTTTTTTCCCCCAGCCCATTGTGATAGGAACACAATTGCTGATGCTTTGGGGGGGTGGTTCTTACCCTTTGCCCTTGCACAAAAAGCAAACATGTCCTTCCAGTTCAATCGCTTCTTCCTGTAGGTGAGCATCAACACGAAAAGCAGAGGAAAACCCTCAAGGGAGGCAGCCTGGAGCATGTGCTCTCTGCAAGGATCAGCAGTCTGGTTTATGTTTGCAATCTCTGTAATTCATGTGGAAAAATCACACCATGAACAGCTCTGGGCCGATCTCTGGGTTTATTGATATAAAGAGTTCGGGCAGGTTGGGCAAGGGATCAACCAGCACTGGAAGAGGCCCGGGAGCACCAGTGTGACTGTGCAAGCCCTGAGCATTGCACCAGGGTAATTCCTGCTGTGCACAAACACAACCTGAGCACAATCCCCTTCACACCAAACAGATTGTCCAGCACAGCCTGGGCTGCAGAGTCCAGGAGAAAAGCATCTGAGCAGAGCACAGGATGGCTCCCACTTCAAGCAGCCCTGTCTGCAGGGTTTGGTGACCTGACTGAGGGAGCACTGGCGTGGTCATTATGAACCTGAATCCACCCCTGCCAGACACTGGCCTACAGCAAAAGGCTGCAGGAAGGAGGGAATTAAAGTGCTGTGGAACTTGTATGAAACACAAGAGGTGGCAGAAGCAATCTAATAACTGGGGCAGCCAGGCAGTGAACCATGGTCAGACAGTAACTCCAGATCAGTGCTTTCAGATTTTTCCCCACTCAGGGCTAGTGTTGATAAGGTGAGCGAGGTTTGGTCTGTTCAGTGAGGCCATCACTGCCTGTCTCCTGCATGAAACCCTCTGGACACACATCATGGTCACAGTGGCACCTTGTCATGCCAATACAGTCCTTGAGACACCCACACTTGCCCACCTCTTCCAGAGGCAGAGAGACAGGAAGTTTCCAGGACAGACCCTGCCAGGATCCAGGCAAGGGAATTTTAATATCAGACAAGTTGTATTCCTCAGACATAATATACATGTATTTATATACATACAAATATGTTTAGATTTTGTTGCTGCTGTTGCTTCTGAGACCTTTCCCTCAGACAGCTGTTGATCAAACACTGGAGGTGTCACACCTAAAGACAGCTTTAGTTCCTGGGCATTTCAGTGAACATTTTAACAACTTCCCAGCAGCAACCCAGGTCAACTCATCCCATGCTGACTTAGTTGGTGGAGAATAATGTTCCTCATGTGAGGAAGAAGCTACTCTGGGCTTTGTTTTCTTTACCAGTGGCACAGAGCTGATGTAGCACAGTAACTCAGAAGGGTGGGGAAGCAGGGCCTTTCCATGGACTGTGCTCCATGTCCTGCAAGGACCATCTCAGCTGATCCCCCATGGCTGATCCCATCCCTGCTGGTGCTTCTCTGGCTTAGGGCTGGGTCGTGCTCAGCCATGACTTTGTGTGAAAGGTGGTTTCTCACTCGAGGTAAGCAGAAGAAAATCAGCAGAAACCACAGCCTTCCGCTGGTTTTTGTTTGTTTCTTTGTTTGGCAACTCCCAAACCACAGAGCCTATATTTAGAGGGAGGATCAGGAAGCGGTGCAGAGGGAAAGCTGGAAGGTAGGTGTAGGTGAGAGGCAGGTAGGGGAGGGGACTCCCCGGTGGAAATGAAAAACCAGGCAGGAGCCAGACTTGGCAAGAGCGAGCTCAGCACCAGCGAGGAGCTGGCCCTGGCTGCCAGCAGGGATGGGAGAGGAGCAGAGGCATTGCAGGGGAGATGCCGGGTGGAGAAGGGAGAGGGGAGATGAGGTCAGGGAGGTACTGGTGGGTGGAGTGGGTCCCGTGAGGGAAGTCACATCCAAGAGTGCAATTTTATATAAGCCAGAGAGAGTGATGAATTATCCTGTTCAGTGCAGCACAGATAGCAGAGAAGGAGGCTGAGGCTGTCTCTGACTCAGGTTTCCTTATTCTGAGCTTTCTAAAAGATCACCTTTTACTGCCTTGTCTGCAGCCAAACAGATAAATAACCCCGTGCCTCTCCCCCAGGCTGCCTTTTCATAAGGCTGTGAGTAAGCCTTGGTGCCTGGATCCAAATCCACACTCCCAGCCTCCCGGGATGTCCATCACGCTATTCCATTCAGACCTGCATGCATCCTCAGGACTGAGCATTCCCCACCAGGGGTGTTCCATCAACCCCACACCACTTTCCATAGGAGACCTTCGAGGAGTTCCTCAGAGAGGCTTGCTACAGTCAGTGGTAACCCCGTGGGCTGCCATGAGCTAAACACTCAGAGAAGGTGTCCAGCAGATGAAAGGAGTTCCTCAGGTGTGGCAGGATCCTTTCAGACTTCAGATCCAGTTATTGATCAATAATTAATTCCCTCACCTAGTGATGACCCAGGCAAGGACCAGTTGTTGGGCATTGAGCAGACCAAACCTGCTGCTAAGAGCAAAGCACTGCTGAGCTCCTCACCATTCCGCCTGTGAACACAACAGCCCTCCCCACCTTCCCCAGCCCCTCCTGGTTCCACACAAAGCAGAGTCTGCTTTAAAGCACCGATTCTATGATTCTATTCCAGAACAGCTCACACTAGAGAGGGCAGGAAGGGCTGAGTGAGACCTGTGCTTCCTTGCTCCACCAACCTGCAGAGGTTCCAGCATGGCTCCTCAGGTGTTAAGTACCCAGAAGCCCTCCCGTGTAACACAGCACCACCAGTGGGGATAACAACCAGAGGATGGGAAGTGTGTTGCTCCTACATTGCATATGATGAAATCAGTAATGCATTGATAAAACCCACCACCCTTCAGGTGGAAGGTACCACCCTTGAGCTGAGATGCAGTAGCAGCAACTTGGGTCCTCCTAGAAGCGATGTGGGATGGTACCAGGCCTCAGGGTGCAGATCACCAGGCACCATAAGCCAGTCAGGAGCTCCTGACCTGATGCAGAGAAGGACCAAATGTTCTCCATCATTTCCAAAGGCAACAGCAGAGTCAGCACGATCCCACCTACAGCCAGGCCCTGGTGAGTCAGCTCCAGATGGGAAAATCCCATTATCACCCATGGAAACCTGGTTAAACAATGTCCCAGACCACGCAGGGACTGCATGGGAGCACTTACAGACTGTGCCTGCCTGGGTCAGCTTCCCAAAGCTCCTGAATCCACACAACTCAGTAATGCAACTTCTTGGCCCAGCCAGGCTTCGAAGGAGAGGGCTCAGCACCACCTACAACCAGGCTGGCTCTGAAATTGGGGAATTTGGGGCTGCTCAGAGCACGCCGTGGAAATACCGAACATACCACGAGAAGTGTTCTGCATCTCAGCACTCGCTTGGCTGGAGGTAGAACTCTTCCCTGAGCAAGTATTCCAGGCTTGCATATAAATTAAAGCTCATAAATCAGTGGAGAAAAAATCTTCTCTATGGAAATGGCCAACTTGTTAGACGGGAGTTAAAGGCTGCAGACGGTTTCAAGGGAGCCTTCCTGGCTGTCAAGAATGCACGAGGCAGCAGAGTTGTTTGGGTTGGGAGCACGAGTCGGATTTTTCTCCCCTCTTTTGAGGACAATGAAATGTAACAGCTTTCCTTCCCCTCTGAGCTGCTCCGAGCAGCCTGAGCTGGGAGACAACAGCACAGATACCATCTCTGGAAATCATGAAGTGGCTGAAGAATGGCTGAATAACTAAATAAAGCCCTCTGTGTTTTCTTTAGCAAGTAAAGAAAATACTTTTAGCATTTTAGTGTGACTTTTGGGGTCAAGGGGGAATCTCAAGTCCAAATACAACAAACTGGTGTGGAAATTACTGCCAAGAGTCTGATAGGCTGGGAGCTTGCCTTGAGGCTCAGATGAGAGAACACCGCTCACAGAAGGCAGGCTGAGCTTGAGGTTTTGCTCAGATCATGGGAATCTTGGACTTCCTGGAGGTACTTGCTTTTAAAAAGTTGAGTGTCCCTCAGCAGCCCAGGGGAAGGGCAGGCACTGAGCTCCAGGGCTCCCTGGAGATGGAGAACAGCCTGGGAATGGTGGCAGGTCTTCATGTCCAGCAGCACATCCAGGACACCAAGCACAGAGTCCCTGTTCTGCCATCTACAAATGCTCCCCTGACACAAAACACATCTTCCCCTTGGGACTCTCAGGTCCACTTCAGAACACCTGAAAATGAAGTGGTCCCAAAGTGTTCACCGGGGACAGCACCCAGCACCCAGCAGCCAGCAGAGCCCATCGCATCTGTGGCAGCCCAGTACGTCTCTGGTTTGTGAAATTCTTCTGGGAAATAGGTGCTCAGCATGGGGTGGGGGATCAGGGTCACACAACACATTACAGGGAGAGCCAGGACCAAACTCACACTCAGGGGCTCTGAAGATGGAGGTCCATGGAGGCTGAGTATGTTTTAACTCTAGTTTCTGATTCTCATCTTCTTGTTTTTGGAAAACCATTCTGCTTTCACCAGTCTCTTCCCCAAACAGGGGCTTTCAGATTTCTTTCTTTGTGCCATGATGAGAGCAGCAGCAGCTGGGACAGGGAGCACATTAGCACTGACTGCTGAGAGATGTGAGCTGGGAGGAACTACAAGGCTCAATAAAGAAACAGGAAAAGAAGAATTCCTATTTCTCAGCTTCCTGATTTTTGATGCATTTACTATTGGAATTGCCATCTCTCCCCATCCCACTAAAAGTTCTAACCTTTGACCTGTTAATTCCAGTGCTATAGTCTGAATAAAGTAAATATTAATAATTCTAGCTTCAAATACACATTCAATAGGTTTTTTGAAGAGGATTCTTTTTTTGCTTAGGTAGTAAATTAATACTTGCATTAGTACATCAACCAGAGGCATGTCAGACCTGGTTCCAGTTTCATTTACCCTGTCTGTCTTCATCAGCCTGGGCAGAACAACCCTGGTACCATGAAGAGCAGAACAGCACATCAGAAGCATCACATTTATTTCTTAAGCCAACAGTGGCCCTGCTGGAGCCATGAGAGGCTTTTGTTAGCCCAGCATAGCTGGAGAAACAGACAAGTGCACAAGGGCTTCTTCTGCTTTCCTGGTACCATCACAGCCAGCCCAATAAAAGCCATTACCTCTCTCTTCGAAATGGTTTTTGTTATTCATGATGTTCAGTCAAATGAAAAGGAGATTACAACAAATAGCATGAGGTTTTTGTCTTATTTTCTTCTGTTTCATTACTGTGTGTGCAAGTGGGGGGCACCAAGGATTCCCAGAGAACTGCCTGTGCCTCTTCAGGTGCAGATCCTCATCAGGAGCCCTTCTGCTCCCAGAGCCAGCCAGCACCTGACACGCCGTGTCCCAGGGACCACGGCACAGCCTCCCGAGGAGCCCTGGGCAAAGGATCCCCTGCATCTGCTCACAGGCATTTCCAGCCACCTCGGGCTTGGCTGAAGCAGCTCTCCTAAACCCCAACACATCTGCTGGCTTAGAGGCACCACAGAAAAGTAGCCTAACAAACCAAAGGAATTGGTTTTAATAAGAATCTTGGCTTGTTTTGACAATGCACTGAATCTTCATGTTGGCACCACGAATGTTTTTTTAGGAAAATGTATGCATCTTTGCAGCACTCAGCAACTAAATCCCCTCTTCTCTTCATGGAAAGGGTTTCCTGGCTATCCACTTTCTAATGGATTCCAAGTCCCTCGCAGCTGTTTGTTGTCTGGGCTGGAAATACTTTCACATGGAGCTCGGTGTGCCCCCGCCGTGTGCTGTGTGCGGGCCGGGAGCGGGGCACAGGGGCACTCCCGTGTCCCCGAGCTTCCCGACGTGCTCCCAAAGCGTGCCGGGCCCTGCAGGGATCCCGGAGCTCTGCCTGGAGCAGAGGTGTTTGCCACGGCTGCGGGAGCGGCCGTCTCCTGCTCCCGGCCCTGTGACAGGCAGTAGCAAAACTCCCGGAGTTCAAAGGCATTTCATGCTCACTGAGCGTTTTTCAGCAAGAAATCTGAGATTAAATAAACTTGAGTCCTCTCTGAGGAGAAAGCAGAAGATGGAGGGCGAGGAGCTGGCTCTCAGCTGCACAGCACGATCCCGGTGTACCTTGGAAAACTCCCAGGTGAGGTGCACCTCAAACCCACGCCTGGCCGGGGCGTTGGGCTGCGGGGCCGGGTCTGTGCCTGCTGGTGGATGCCAGCGTGCTCGTGCCACGGCTGCCAACCCGCTGCACACCTCAAAGGCACCCCAGGTGCCTTCTAGCCTTTTGTCCCAGGGGATTGCTGAGGGTAGGATTTACAGTGGATTCACATCTTTTCTCTCTTTTCATCCACAAAAGGTGACAAGTTAGCTTGTCACCAACAGAAGTATCCAGCCTCAGTGAGCACAGGCAGGAGACCCTGCCTCTCTGGAAAGAGCTGAGCTGTTCGTTAGCAGAAGGCCACATTCCCCCCTTGTACTAAAGAAACAGGGCCCTGGGCACATCAGCAGCGTGGACTAAAAGGTGACTCTGAGCGTTGCTCATCCAGGATTCAGAGAGCACAAAAAATCCAACTGTTTGATGTTTCCTCTCTCCCTAACAACTCTGCCTCTGTGGGAAAAAGAAAATATTTGGGTCACACCACAGACTGAAATGTCATTCCCGCAGATGAGGGCTCTTTGTGCAGTCTCAGCTGACGGAGCAAGCTGGAAATGCCCGTCCTGGGCACCCCCCACACCTGAGCCCCAGCCAGCAGCTGAGTGCAGGTGAGCTGGGAGGTTTCACTCTGCAGGTGAGACCATTCCCCAGAGCTGGGCTGAGGCGTAATTCCCAGCTGGGATTCCCCATCACCAGGCTCCAAAGGGTGCTGGTGCTCCTGCAGCATGTCCAGGGCACGGAGACCTCCACCCCAGCGCGCTTCAGAGCTTAACTCCCATTGACTTCCTGAGACAGACACACAACACCACCGAGGATCTGGGCCCAGTGTGGTTTGGAAAATCCTGCTAGATACCATTCCTCATCTTTAGGTGACTAAATACTTCTGAAATCCCATCCCAAACACCCTCAGAGACTTTGGATAGTCTGCACATAAGTCTTTCCTGGGCTGCCCAGTTGAAGGTCGCTGTGGCTTTGCTGGAAAAACTTTCCAGGTTGGATCCTTGAAAAAGCCATGGAACTCTTGAGCTGAGAACGCTGCAGGGGCAATTAGCACATCTTCTCTGCTGTAGACAAGACGAGTCCAGGACAGATCTGAAAGCCTGAGAGACAGACATACAAGAGTGTTATGTCCTCTGTCTGAGAGCTGAATTCCAGGGAGGGTGGAAACAGCAATGTAGGACAGCTGTGAGTATGCTTAGTATTAATATCAAATATAATGGTAATTCAAAACAGAGTCGTTTGGTACAGATCTGAACTGCACGAGCCAAGTTATGAAATGATATTAGCAGCTGGATCTGAGGAGCAGCTGAGACTAAGCTGGCCAGCAATTGCCATATGTCTCATCTGCAGAGAATATTTAAATAAGTAAACACAATGAGTTAATAAATACATGAAATAACTTCGCAAGATAAGCACCTAGTGGTGGGGCAGGTTGTCAGAACGATCACGTCCAGGGGAAACCCTGAAAGCGAAAAATTTATATGGCACAGTACTGGATATTTTTTGAGTATTCAATTGACTGAACAGCATAACCCAGAATGGTGAACATTTATGATGATCCTTATCTGCTGGCAGGTGAGAGGATCCTGTTGCCATTGCCAAAGCCTTAACTCATCTTGGAAACATAAGCTGAAACCTTTTAAAGACCTTCTAGCTACATCCCTGTGTAGGCAGAAGGGACTATCATTTTAACAGCATCAAAGGTACAGAAAGTCATGCTGCTTTCCAGTAATTCCCTGATAACACCTAGAGGGTGAAACAAACCTGCTGGTGGTCTAATCTGAACTGGAGGGGAAAAAAATGCTAAACACTGATTCTGGGAGAGAAACTATTCCTTAAAAACAAGCCAGACAGATCCAGTGTCCTGAATTCATCTTAATTTGTGCATGTACCTAAATGTCTCCAGCGAGGACTGAACCTGCAGAGGATTTCAGGATTTGACCCAAGAGAAGCTCTTGAGGGACCACCAGAGTTCAGGGCTTCTATTAAGAAATCTCTCCCCCTTGAACAGCAGATCGAGGGCTTGAGCATGAGGCCAATGGCATCCAATTGCTCCCCATGCACAGGCTCCCAAACACATCCAAGCCCCTGAGCAGCTCACTCTGACTCTGAATCACATTCTTTTATTGACAGAGCAGGCAGAATATTAATTGCATACCAAGGACATTTTTGCACAGAATTTTTTTGTAATCTCAGCATCTCCCTGGAAGATGTCAACAATTTGATTCTAATAGGCTCTGGCAATGCATGGTACTATCAGTTTATCAGCCTCAGCTTTTTTGCTTTGGGTGGTACAAAATGTTACTGAAAATTAACACTGCTATTAACAATAGGTGCTCAAAGTGATATTTGCAGTCATTTGAGTAAAGTTCAAAGCCCAGATTTATTTTGGCTCTCTAAACTAGAACACATAACACTGTTTTAATTTAGAAAACAGGACCTTGCTTCAGTTCTTGCATGGGTTGGTTCAAACAGGACCGACCATCTCAAAGATGCACAGGCTGAGTCCTCCTGACTTCATTCTTGTTCACTCTCCTTCTATGCAGGATAGGATAAATTGGGCCATTCAGTGGAATCAAACCACATCCATTCAGGTGTCCTGGGGTTTATTCCCAACCAAAGGTGTAAAATCCCTGGTTTAACATAAAGCAGCAGTGCCTGTCCATCAAATCTTCCAGCAGTGAGAAAGGTTTACTCCATGAGGGCACAGAGCTGTGTAAAGACCTCATACATGAAAGGAGGTCTCACCAACTACCAATATCACTTCTTCCCTGCCTCTTGCAAGTAATTAATGAACAAAGTTAAATTTTATAGAGGCTGGTTGTGAAGTGTAGCACATTAAATGGTTGTGATGCTTAGAGGATAAATGCTTTGGGATTCAATCTGACTGGTAGAAGCTGCACAAATAAATTCAGCTGCCACCCCATCATCCTCTCCCCATTTTGCTCCCTCATGGGCAGGTGAGGCAGGAGAGCTCTGCACCGTGGGGCTGTGCTTGTGTTCACGACACCTTCCCACCTCTCTTAGCCCTGAGCCAATAACATGAAGGCTCCACACCCCAACAACAGCCCTCAAAGGGAATTTGCACTTTCACAGCCTGGTTTGAAGTGGCAAAGCACATTGAGGGATTCTGTTAATGATACGGACAGGTATAAAATATATGCCAGTGCACGAAAGAGGAGAGTGAAATGGCTCGAACCAACCAGACAGAGCAGCCAGCCCAAGAGCACAGGCACAGAAATATGATGGGTATGAAATCATTGGAAGCCAATCAGTAAGCTCCAACTTCTAAAGCAATTTCATAATTGAGTAATGGGACACAGCAGGGTCTGAACTATTGTGTATTATAATCTGAATGGAATGCTGTGAGAAGGCTGGAGCAATCTGATCGCACCGAGCCCTCGCTCACCAGAAATGCCTTTGACATATTTCCTTAGAGCGCAGCAACGAGAGCGGAGTAACTGCTCGTTAATGACACCCTGATGGGTTGTCTGCAGCACTGAAACTGAGATAGCATAGATTGGAAAGCATGTGCCTCTCCTTGGCTGGAGTTAACACAGCAGCCCCCACAGACTGCCCACCCACTGCAGCCTTAATCGCCGGCGTGCCTGTGCAATCACCAGTTTCACTTCACTACATATTTCCTCCCCCAGAACTTCACTCATAAAACAAGAGGCACTCATGATCTGGGATGATCCCACGCCAGCCTCCTGTCATGGCACAGCGCTCCTGCTCCGTGCTGGCCAGCCCGTGGCTCTCTGCACAGCTATGTAGGCTGGGCTCTGTTCCTTTCCCATTTTTCAGTCCCTCCTTGGATACGTGTGCACTGACTCCACCAGGAAAACATCAACTCTTTCTGGTTTAAAAGCCATCACCCATTCTACCTCCTCTTCACCCCTTCTCTCTGCTCTACTTGCAGAGGAGCCTGGAAGGAGACAAAAGCTGGGCTCTGGAAGAGTTTGACAGGGATGCAGTAGGGACGGGTTTGGGTCTGGATCCCAGGGGGAAGCAGGGCAAACCCTCGGTCTGCTGTGAGGCAGAGGCTGGAACACATCTCTCTTGCTCAGATCTGTTTCACAGATGTGCTGCACTGTGGGCAGGGCTGTTCTGGGGCCGCAGCCCTCGTCCTGGTTCCTGTGCCCCAGGCCAGCTGGGACCACGGTGTGCAGAGGGTGCAGCTTTCTGGGGAGCGAGGGACAGGCTGTGCTGGAGAGCGCTGCAGTGGGTGCAGCAGCTCTGGCAGAGTTTGCATCACGAGGGCAAACTGGGAGTCTCCTGCAAGAATCAGGAAGCGTGACTGTGGTGGGGACCGGACCCAGAGCCAAGCTGCAGTGGTGACGCAAAGGTTGGGAACCAGAAGAGACTCGTGCAGCCCATGGAACCAGCCCCTGAACCTTCTGGGGCAGCAAGAGCCCCCCTGTCCTCCCTCAGAGAGCAGTTTCTCCTTTCAGTGCTTCCACTGTTTCAAGAAGCAGCCTTGAGAACTCCTGCTCTTGTTCAGCATTTCCGTGCTCTAAGAAGACACCAAATGTTGGTTGTGGGCTACAAGGAGCCTGACATGCTCCATCAGCCAAAGCCCCAGCAGACAAAGAACGGGGAATGAGGGAGACTTTCAGAGAGCTGAAGTGCTCCTGAGGACAGTGGAAGGAATTCTCATTGCAGAACCAGATTTTCATAGGTCCCTGAAGATACAAGAAGGCTCCAGCTGGGAGTTCATGAAGGGGTTTCCAGGCCTGGAAACCGATGACAGCACACACGGGATGGGATGTCCCAGAGCTCGCTGTGACAGGAGGCACCTGTGGCCCACCCACACTGTGATGGCTCGGGGGCAGAGATGGGCAGCACGGCACTGCCAGGGGTTAGGAGTCAGGAACAGAGCCAGCAACAAGAGCTGGAGTGGGCAAACCCACACCAGAGAATGAAAAGAAAGTGGGAATTGGGCTGGGACACTGGAAAGGCACTTTCAAAAAATTCATCCCACATAATTCCATCCCTTTAAATACCAGGCTGGCTTCTCTCCTCTGCCCAAGAAGTTGTTTTAATAACACCTGTTAAAAATCCCTTGCTGAACCCTGAGCTGACGAGGACGCTGCCCAAAGCTCCCTCAGGCTTGCTGCCAGAGGAGTTACTGGACTGGTTTGTTCCCTGAACTGACAAATGTTAAGCCAATATGGGAGAGTCTCAGCAAGCACGATGGGTACCTGTAGCCAGGTGCAAACCTATTCCTGATATTCCTGTGCCCTTCAGGTGAGCAGGTCCTCTCCATGGACCTCCCAGGGCCCAGCAGTGCCAGCAGGAAAGCTCCCTGGGTTTTAGAGGGATTTAATCAGGCCCATATGAGCTGAGTGCACACATGCAAGGCAGTCTGGACTTGGACTATCAAACACTAACAACAAACAACTCACTAATAAGCTACAGACCGAGATTTCTTTTGTTTTCAGGGGTTATTTTTTTAAAACCCTTCCAAATAACAAGTTTCTCTGGGAAAAATTCCACCTTTTCATATAGACAACTCACACACTGGACAAAAAGGGCAGCATTGCTATTTAAATTATTCATTACAAATTGCCCACCTATTTCTTGCTACCAGTGGTGCTATTTGTATACGTGGAGCTGTGGAAAAGTTGGGGTCACCTCAGAGAGAAGGGAAGGGTCACTAAAAGCAGCCCTGGGGCATTAAGCCAGATGAGGCTGATGGTGGCACCTCCTGACCTGGCTTTTGTCACATGTGCACCAAAAGTCTCCCTTTTAGCCCAGCAGTTGTTGGTCTGTGCAACTCTAACCTTCAATCCACATCAAAAGGCAAATCAGGAGAAGTCATCCAAGAGGTTCCCAGCAAATCAACATAAAAATTAAAAGAAAAGAAAAAAAAAAAAAGAGCAGGCAGTATCAAACCAGGTGATAATTGATAATGATTTCATTTCTTTTTCAAAAGCAGGGTGGCCAGCAGGACCAGGGCAGTGACCATCCCCCTGTTCTGGCACTGCTGGGGCACCTCAGGGGCTGTGGCCACTCCTGGCCCCTCATGGCCAGAGAGACCTGGAGGGGCTGGAGCGTGTCCAGGGCAGGGAACGGAGCTGGGAAGGGGCTGGAGCCCCAGGAGCGGCTGAGGGAGCTGGGAAAGGGGCTCAGCCTGGAGCAAAGGAGGCTCAGGGGGGACCTTGTGGCTCTGCACAACTCCCTGACAGGAGGGGGCAGCCGGGGGGGGTCGGGCTCTGCTCCCAGGGAACAGGGACAGGAGGAGAGGGAACGGCCTCAGGCTGGGCCAGGGCAGGCTCAGGGTGGACAACAGCAGGAATTTCCCCATGGAAAGGGTGCTCAGGCCTTGGCAGGGGCTGCCCAGGGAGGTTTGGAGTCCCCATCCCTGGAGGTGTCCAAGGAAGGGCTGGAGGTGGCACTCAGAGCTCTGGGCTGGGGACAAGGTGGGGATGGGGCACAGCTCGGACTTGTGGCCTTGGAGGCTTTTCCCAGCCTTAATGACCCTGTGATAAAGCAGCTGCTTACTGAGAGCTCCCAAGGGTCAGCAGAAGCAAAACAACAGAACTTCACTGCAAACCAGAGCTCTGCAGGTTTCCCTCTTGCAGCACAAGTTCTTTGCCAGCGGTGACCCCTCGTGTGCTGCAGTGCCCCTGTCCACGGCCCATGGCACAGCCCTGTGACCGGCAGGGAACAGCTTTTATCTGCCCCTTTTATCTCCCCCTCTGGATGTACCAAACCCCTGTGTCCCACCCCGAGGCGTGGCCCAGCTCCAGCACAAGCACACCCTGCCCTCCCCGGGCTCACAGCGCTGCAGAGCGCTGGAGTTCACCGGCCAGCGTGGCTCTCAGCATTTCAGAGTTGTGCTCTGCCTTCTTCAGGCATTCAAAGCAGGTCTTACCTCCTACCATGAATCTATCACACACATCTTCCAGCTGTGAAACTCTTCAGACAAACCCTTCTGTCATTCAATAGTCTGAGTGCACAACAGTTGAGGAAACCACAGTCAGAGGACATTCTGCATCTGCTGTGTTCCCACATTTTCCCGGTGTAGCCATGGCCAGATTGGACCATGCACACGGGTACCTGTGACAGGTTGGGTTGAGTCTGGCTGAGTTTTGCACCTGGAGACAAAGCAGCACATGGGTATGTGCCCAGAAACAGGGCACACATTTTCCTGGCTGACAGCTCTTCTTAAGTGTTAAATTATTATTATTTTTTAGCACTTCAAGTACATACTTTGACTACTTCACAAGGAATTACTGGAAGTGAGGCAGTTGTGGAATTCAGCATGTTTGTCTCCTCTTGCTCTGAAGCTGACCACAGAACAAAGTGGGCTTTCAGACTTAGCAGATAGTTAAGATTCATGTGCCACGGATGCACATGAAATCGCTTCAGAGGAGATCAAGTGTCAGTTCCTCAGATCTGGTGCTCTCCTCTGGCAGAGGCCCCTCCAGCAGAAGATCCAAGCACGTTCCAGGACGTCTGTTCCAGCGAGCAGCTCCTCTTGCTATCTTCCTCCTGCTTCCACATCTTACATCTGCTTGGAATTTAGAGGCTGATTTAGGACCTGACTTTGGCTCCTGGTGAAGGCATCCTGACTTGTCAGTCTCTGCGATGGCTGCTGCGAGAAGCCTTGATAACAACTTGGGTTGTGTCCACTCTCAAGAGCCAGCGCCTGATGCGGGGCCATCTGGACACCCCCGAGGTGCCAAACGCTGTCGTTCTTGCTCAGCCCAGCTTCCTGCTCCAGGCAAATGGTGTTTGATGAGTGGCTGCTCAAGCGCTGGGGGTTTGACCCTCACGTGCCTGCAGCCCTCCCCGGCAGTGACATGGGCTGCTCATCAGCTGTTGACTCAGTTTGCAGCAGAGCCAGCTGAAAATTTTTCAACAGAGCGATTTCTCATCCAGCAAAGTCTATTTAAAAATCAAAATATTTCTCGGCAGTTTGTCAATTTCAATGAAGTTTTACACCAGGAGAATGTCAAAACACGGTGTTTCATCACTGCCGCGCTGGTTCCTCTCAATGGCATTGACGTGCTTCGTTTCATTCTGGTCTTGTTGCTTGCACTGCTGCACATAGCTGGGTATTGACTCAAACCTTCTAGAGATTTTAGATTTTCCACTGCCTAATGTCTTTGTTTTTCCTGGTTTTGTATAATAAGAAAATAATAGGAATTTCTTTTCTGAACAGTTCCTAAATTTATATTTTGTGCGAAACTTCCAAATTTCACCCTCTTATCTTGATTCAATAACAAAAGGAACTGGGGAGTGTCAGAGCTTCTCCTACAGTGGAAATTCCACCTTCTGAGCAGCTACCATTAACACCCAGGCTGACCCAGCTGCAACCCTTGGATCTGAGGGAAGGTCCAGGGTAGATCTGCTTCCCAAGCCCAGCAACAGCCAGAGAACACAACTGGCAGATCAGTCCTTGGTGAATCACCACGGCTCTGATGGAGCCTGTCCTCCGTGCAAGGAAAACGTACCTCAGCAGCAGAAATAAGATCTTAAATCAAATCAGACACAGCTTGAAATATTTATCTACTGTTCTGGGAAGAGGAATTGTAGTGGAACAAATCCTCAGAGTTATTTTACTCCTAAAATGGGAAGAAGAAAAGAAAATCTGAATGCAGTTTGACCAAAAATGAGGGAGATTACACACGGATGTGAAGAAACCCCGGCCACTGAAGTAGTAACACCATATGACACTGAACAGGCAGCCTGCCCACGGGCTGAGGAGCTGGAACCCACACCAGATACCACCAAAAGCAGAGGAAACACTTCCTGGTGTAAGTCACATCACAAGTGCTTGTGAAACACGAGACCACTCAGTGCAGAGCACCAGGTCTGGGTGAGGTTCAGCCA
>VZRS01012523.1:0-18942 GCA_013398055.1 Ifrita kowaldi
AAGACATTAAGCTATTAGGGATCACCCAAATGACAGCCAGGAGGGGGTCTGGAGGGGAAGCTGTGTGNGGGAAGCTGTGTGGGGAGGGGCTGAGGTCACTTGGTCTGTTCAGCCAGGAGAAGAGGAGACTGAGGGGAGACCTCACTGTGGCCTTCAACATCCTAACAAGGGGAAGAAGAGGGTCAGGCACTGATCTCTTCTCTGTGGTGACCAGTGAGAGGACCTGAGGGAAAGGCCTGAAGTTGTGTCAGGGAAGGTTTAGGTTATATATCAGCAAAAGGTTTTTCACCCAGAGGGTGGTTGGACACTGAACAGGCTCTCCAGAGAAGTGGTCACAGCACCAAACCTGACAGAGCTCAAGATGTGTTTGGACAATGCTCTCAGGCCCACAGTGAAACTCTTGGGTTGTCCTGTGCAGGGCCAGGACAGTCCCAAAATAAACAACCTAAACATCCTTTGACACAGCTTCATGTTGTAACTGTAACATTTTCTTCACACATATGGGGGAATCCTGGAACAGAATTGACTAAGAAATGGGAAGCCACTGCCTAAAGATCTCAGCCCAATATTAACGCAAAGTTCTCAGGAAACAACTCTATTCTAGGAAAAAACTTCAATCAGAGACCAAAGTGGAAAGCAAAATTCTCCCACCCTTTCCCCAACTCCCATTGCACCAGGGAGCCTTGCCTTGTCCAAAATTAGCAACACATAGAGTCAGAAATCCTGGATAAGTTAAGAGTCTTTACTTGATGTGATACAGATACACTAACAGTGGCCTCTCCTGAGAGGGTCTCGGCAATCTGACCAGCACAGTATCTGCTGTCCATTCCCTTTCTGTGGGGAATGGAGACAGGAAGGAGTAGGGTACTTCCACGTTGTTCTGCAGTACACGGACAACAGAGACACTCATCAGCTACTGTAGCCCCCTTACAGATGCAAGTGAAAAGGGAGAACTTTGCCAAACAAGAAGGAAAGAACCAACAAAAAACAACCAAACAACGAAACAAAAACATAAAAAAACTAAAAACAACCAACCAAATGAATGCCAAACAAACAAACAAAACCAAAACAAACAAAACCCCAAACAAAACAAAATAACAACAACAACAAAAAAACCAACTAAGAAAGAAACAAGCACGAACAACAAAATTGACAACTTAACTCTTCATGAGTTGATTATATGAGGCATCATTGCAGTCAAGCTGTTAAACTGAAGGCTGCAGATTAACCAGCTATAGATCTAAGAGATGAAACCTAAGGAATTTCCCAGGACTGTCTCCCTCAATGCTTCCAACTTTCACAGTTTCTTACTCAGTTTACCAGATCTGGTGTTTCTCAAAGTCCCACCTCCTGAAGGCAAATGATTTGAAATGAGAAGAGCAGGATGAAATGCTCTAAGATATTCCATCTGTTTCAATTTCAGAGAGACAAAAGATACTGTGATCTGAGCACTACCAGATGGAAACTCTCTCGAAAAAGCACTTTTTTCCTGTTAGGAAATGCTGACTTGTTAAAATTTAAACTCATCACGAACCCTAATAGTTTTGACGGAAGTTCTCAGATCCAGATTAGAATCATTGGTTATCAGATAAAAGGGATTCCAAAAGCAAGAAATTTGGAAAAATTGCTTTGCGACATGCATCTGTGGGTACATATTTACACAACCAGTAGGACCAAGATCCACCAGGACATGTCATTTACTTGAGCTCATCAAAAAAGGCAAAAGAAGAACTCTAGTCTGTTTGTCTTTCTGGGCTGGGGCTGTTTTTCCATGTCAGGCTTTGGGGAAGTTTGAAGCTAGCAGAAAATGCTTATTTTTGAGCAGAACCTAACACACTGGGGCTGTGATTGGAACTCAAAAGGAGAACAATAAAGTGATCATGGGCACTTTTGCATAACTAGTTTCACTTTAAAAAATTGGACTTCTCTCATTTCCCCCCCTGATTTCCTCTAAAGTTCACCCACTGCCAAAATTTCTTATTTCTGGCAAGTGTCAAAGCATTTTCCAGGCAAACTTGTTGACATACCAATTGTGTTTCATTTTGAATTCCTCTGGTTGTTTCAATATAGATCATTCCCACTTGATCTAGGCCTCTTTCTTCAGCTGATTTTCGCCCCCATGAAAATGCATATCCTGGTTTTCTCTGACAGAAAAAAAGGTCACTGGAAAAGAGGGGGATAAATTAAAAAGGAAAAAAGAAAAAAAAACCTCTTCACAGAAATTAGTCACCTTCCAACATTTAACACATACAGCCTTGCAAGCCAGAAAATGACCAAAAATTAGAGTACAGGTCAGAAGACAGAAAAGGGATGTTCCTTCCCCTTTTGGGGCTATATTTTCTAACACCATTATGATTCAGTAGTATAATATTTGCTGGTTAGCAGAATCATTCCGAGCAATAATCTTGCAGGAATGTGTTGAAAAATCATTCTTAGAAGTTTTATATTTTTTCAGATACTGGAAAGAGATGTTTCTGTAGTAGAACATAGTGTTGAGCATCCCATTCTTGAACAGATGGTAATTGTTGTTTGTGTGGTGGTATCTCAGAGGTGGAAGTAGTCATTTTGGAGAAAAAAAATTCCCTTTTAAGTCCCAAAGGGCCAAAGAAGTTCTCAATCAAAACCAACACTACATGTGAACACCACTGGGAGCACACACACTCCCACACTGATATTGTCAGCAGCAGTCAGCACTTTTGTAACACTGGTGTCCAGACCACTTACAGGACACAGGTGGTGTGTGTCAATTTAAATGGCACCAGCATTATTCTCATGTCAAGTATTGCTTAGAAAATCCATGTAAAAAGCATGATGTCATGACCAGGACATATACTGAAATTCTGAATTTTGGCAGGTAGTTAAAGTGGCATCAAGAAAACAAGAATTACCTTTTTGTATGTGTGTGTGTGCTGAAAGGATCAGGATAAAAAAAGTGGCTCCCATGAGTTCATCATCTCTCAGTGTGGAGTTATGCCTTTTTGGCCAACTGAAATAAATAATAATGCCATATTTGTGCTGAACAGCTATGAGAAAGCCTTGGAGAATAGAAAGAGCTGGTATAAAGGAATTGGCCAGATGCAGCAAGGAGTAGTTAGCTATAGAAAGTCTTAGGAATCTTTGTGGAAGTGGAAAGAAAGGGGCCAAAAGTAAAATAGACATGCACTCACAGTTTCATGAAATTAGTACAGAAAATGCTTTTCTCCCACTGCCCAAAAAAAAGGAAACTCTTCTGGGTATACAGATCTCCGGAAGATCTTTATTCACGGAACAGACTTCAAGCACACAACACACATATAGCTGCAACCCCACAGTTGTACCAGTGCTTTAAATCCACAGCATCTAGTATAAACTAGACTACTTAAAAATAAGCCATTACACCCCCGAGACACAGTCAAAGGCACACAGCTGCCATGGGAGTGCTCTTGCCTTGCAAGCAAGAGTGATCTCATTTCATTCTCATGAATTTGATTTTTACATGAAAACAGCTTTTTCACAAACAGACACAGAACTCTGAACAGTTTCATATTGATTTCTTGTTTTAAACAAATTCTACATTCATATAGTAGAATGGCTACTGTGCTTTTTCAAGTTATTATGAAATATTTCAACATTAGCTATGTTAATCTGTAACATACGCTATGCAGCTCGTCACTGATAAATCAGACATTAGAATCAAACATTTTGCTCACATAAATGTGACAATTACTGCCGTGGAGATGGCAGATATTGTGAAGGAGACAGATGTCACTCATTACACACACTTCCTTTCACAGAACTTCATTATTGCTTTGTATGCTGCAGACGAGTTTGGCAACATTTCCCAGTCACTGTGGTTTGCCCATGCACAGAAACTGGGAAAAATTTATTATTGCAGATTATCTCATTATGTAGATCTTTAACATCAGAACAAAAATAACTCCTAGGCTAGAACTGCTATTCCATATGGGAAAGATTTCTCAATACAAATCCACTACGACTTCCCCTTCTCACTGCCTTGGCTTTGTTCTTATTTGAGGCACTAAGCTTGATCCATGCCCAAGCTATGGAGCAGTCCCAAATGATGGTATCAACACTAACTCTCTCCCCTGAATTTAAGAAGGGTGCAGAGATCATTTAGAAGTTATACTATGAACTACCACCCTAACCTTGATATAGCTGGACCAAATCACTCCAAGAACTCTCCATCTGCAATTGTTTGTGCTTGTAATGACCATCAAATCAACATCAAAGTGCTCATCAGTGACTGCATGTCAATCTTTGACTCTTATCTCCTGACACAAATTAATAACAAGGATATGAAAAAAGCCCAACAATTATCGGAGGGGGGAATACCAAAGTCTGGCTTTCGGCAGTGTAGAATTCAAACGCTTCCCTTCTACAGCTACATATATATACTTTATCACCACAATAACTTGATGAGGCAATGAATTATTGGTGTCCTTCTTCGGAGGTGTAAGTTAGAAAAAATGATGAAATGACCCAATCAGTGTCATAGAAAGACTCATAGGCAGATCCAGGTATTGAATAGATTTCCAGCTGTTATGCAGGACCATAAAATTACTTCTGAAGAAGAAACAACATGATAAAGAGTCAAAACATCTCAATAAGTTTTTGGGAACCTTTTCAGAATTCAAAGTATCAGAAAAATTCTTAAGAATCTTGATTATTCCATGTAGAAGACTTGGTTTCCATTTGATATTCCTAAGATCTAAGATACTTCTTGTAGAACAGGTGTTGAAGAGCAGAGATATTTAACACAAAGGGAGTTGTCCATAGGCAGAGAACAGAAAAAAGTTACACCTTTTCATGGAGAAGCCACATTGCACAGGGCTGAAAATGTTACATCATTGAATGAAAAGACACCTCACTCCCCCCATCAGTGGTTTTGTGGCTTCTTCTCTTTTCCTGTATGCTTTCCATGGTAATTCAGGCTTAAATCAGACACCAGCCTTTTTGTTTACTTCTTAATTGGAAAACAAAATTATCAGAACGATACAGTCATGCTTTTTTAATAACAAAGTGGTGAAAGGCCTTGTGAAAGACAAAATGGGAACTTCATGTCTCTGCAAGCTCCAGTTCTCCCACTCAGGGGACTCATATCTTAAGTTCAGATTCCCCACTGTAAGCAAGAGTACAGGACAGGGCATGGTCAAGGAGCACCCACGATATCTTCAAGGCAAAGGTTCACTTTCAGTCACTCCTATCTGCAAAAGAGCAAAAATCCCTTCTCATGTTATGCAAAATAAGCCATGGGCATCGGCGTCTGGAGAATGTGTCTGTGACACATCGCACTAAGACAACATCCATTAGAGTTATTCAGATGAATATTTAGAATATCTATCAGGTGGATGGATATTCTGTCTGTCCTTTAGTGAGAAACTTTTAACTTTTTGCAGTGAAACACTCCCTGTCTTTCTGAGGCACGGCACAGCCTGGATGATATGTCACCACGTCCTGACACACAGGAAGCAGCTTACATGACAGCTTCCACAGCTCTCTCTTTCACTCATGAACAGACACATCCGTAAGCTGCTGGTTAACTAAGAGGTCAGTGCTTCTGCGTTCCAGATGTGCGTTTAGAAACACAGCCCGACCTGCCAGCCCAGGCTCTGTAAGTGTCTGATGCAGAGGCATTTGGAAGCTGTTCACTGGGCTTGTGAAAGCATGAGAAGACAGTGTGGGAACTACTCAGAATCTCAGATTTATTACAAGCTGATATCCCCCAGTCAGAGAGTATCCTCTAGAAAACACACATGTTCCTCTCTTGCGTTCACCAAGGCCTCCTACAGAAGCAGAAACTAAGGCAGGGCATCCCAATCTGCTTTCTAATGAAGCCACAATCCTTTTGTCTTACCACAAATACATCCTATAATTGAATTCCCTGTCGTGATTTCCTCAAAAAGGCTATAGCAACACCAAGAAAAAAGGATAGGTCATTAAATTCCACACATTTATGCACAAACCACAGGAACAGCTCTCTCTCTTTTTGGGAGACAAGCTCTGATGGGAGGCTAAGACTATCCTCTAGAAACCACATTCTTTTATGTTCTCACCAACAACCCTCTACAGAAGCACAGAAAGGAATATTAGACACAAATGAAGAACATGTATCTAAAAAAACACCCAAAGAAATAAAGAAAAGGAGACCATAAGAGTCACTCCTGTCATCCATCTACTAGCTCAACGAATGACCCAAAATCAACCTCCTGAAATAACCACACAACAGCACACAAAATGTTCCCCCCCACAAAAATGTGCTTGAAAGCAAAACATGCGGTGGAAGAGTCATTAAACCTGAATAAACTGACCCAGAGTTCAATAAACAAGCTTTAAGACATTGGTGATAAGAAGTGAAAAAACATCCAGTACAAACATGAATATCACTGCACAGCAAAACCCCTGAGCTACATGTACACAGCTCCCCAGCACACAGGAACACAGCGACTGTTCTTCCAAGTATTTGCTGTTTATTCCCACTTATCTCATATTCAGGTACAACACAGTTATGTCATAGGGATTGTCTGACACATACATTTAGTGTTCAGCATGTTTCTGATTATATAAAGATATTGGTTACAGATCTGTGCTGCTGCACACTCAGTAACTCCTGTTGGTATTAATCAGTGCTGAACATCCTTAAGTAGAGACCAAATATAGTGCATTTCCAATTTTTATCTCCTGGGGGAAATAAAAGTTTTTATAGCAGCTGCTTTCCAGTAGGTCTAACAGTTGAGATCATACAGCAGTGTCTGGAGTTCAGGCTCTGAATGGACACAGCCCCAGAGAGGCACCAGGACGCAGGAACACCAAAGATGAGTGGCAGAGCTAAGACAGAGCATTTCCAGGGAGAGCTGGGTGCTGCGGGTCCCCAGGCTTCTGGGGACTTAAGGCTTCTGGTTCTACATTTTCAAACCTCTTCTGTTTTCCCTTTGTCATCTGTTGCTCCTTCTGGACTTACTTTTTTTTTATCTCTGGAAGGGAAAGAGGTCCTGAAGGATGAGCCAGGCAAAGCTGCAAGAAGGGATCTTTCTGCTCCGAAGCACACACAGGAGCTGAACAACACAGCAGGCACTTTCACCTGCTGCCATTGATCTGCAACCACAAAAATCAGGTGTGGGTGGTATCTCGCACAGCTCAGTCCATTCCTAAGCAATGTTTCCAGTTCATTTAACAAATTGAAGTCATTCAGTAAGGCTGATAGTCACAGAGAAAGAGGAAAAACATCAATTCAGACACCCCTTTGTAGGTTTTCGCAGTGGGGATGTACTTGTGACCTAGAAGAGCAAGGGGGAAGAGGGTGCAGAATGCCATGCCCTATACCTCAGGTGGTCACTGCTTGCTACATGTTATGGCCAGAGAACAATGGTGGTAGAGGCTGGCTGTCTCGATGCTTCCTCAAATGACTTGATACAGCAACTTCCCAACAGCCAAGGCTGTGCACCGAACTTCATCCTGTTGTCCACAGTGAACCCTGAGGGACCCCTCCAGGGCTGAATTTGAAATCTCTCATTTATGTAAATCTCAATCTCCCCACAGTGACTGGGGACAATTTCTGCCCCAAAGGACAGAATCCACCACATATCAAGCGTCTGTTAGGCTGCACCATAGTATCAAGACATTTTGAGAAGCAGAAGCTGGACACAGACCTCTTCACTGACACGATGTGATGATTGTCACGGGAAGGAGGAGTCTCACAAGGAGATGACAGGTGACAACACTTTTTCCTGCAGGGCCACCAGTTCCCTAATCCACCTGCACAGCACCTAGATATTATTCCTGTGTTAGTCTAAATGTGATTTGTCTGGGCCTGACTAGCTCAGTGTCCCATGTGCCACATGCCTTTGCAGATACCAAGACAGAGGCAGACACCATCTTAAGAGGGTTTCTGTTACATCTTGTTGTTACCTTAAGGGTCCCTACACTCTCCCATTGCTTTTCCCTTTACTTCTGAGGACCTTTCATGCTTCCTTTTCCTGATTCATGCCTAACTCGAGCAGCAGCTCTGTGGCTGACTCCTGGCAGAGCACGTGATGGGCTGTGTGCCCTGCAGAGCCCAGCCCAGCATCAGCTGCCACCCCTCTCCAGTCTCGCTTTCTGTCTGGTGCCTCACAAGGTGAAATCCTGTGACTTCCTGCAGGTTTCTTCTTCCTCCTCCTCCCTCCAGGTGCACGTCTTTGTGTCGTGTTTTATTTCTTTGCCGGGCTCTACCCACCAACACCAGTTGTCCTATACATTAAGAAAGCCCAGGAGTACCGCGTTGCCTGCAAAAAACAGGGGAGCCCTTAGCTCTCCCCCTGCTCCCTAGCTGATCAACAACAACGCTGAAGAGATCGGAATGCACTTTTTTCTCCTCTTTCTTGCAGTAACAGCACCACCTTTTGGTTGCCGGCGCGATGCTGTGATTTCACGTCACCCGCTCAGCGATGCTTCTGCAGAACGCTGACGTATCCCCCCAAAAAGAACTTGTGTGCCTTAACTGTGCTCTTATTTCATCCGCAGTACTGTTGCCTGGGGAAGAGAGGATCCCACAAGCCACTGGAGTGGAGTCATCCCCTCATCCAACCACACATCACCCCAGTACTTCTCCTAACTCAATGGCTTTTCAGATAAGATAACTGGTTACCACGGGATTCCACCTTCACCCAGCTCTGAGCTCAACAAAGCAGGTAGCAGCACGGCTCACAGCACACAGACATTTTCAGCTCTGGACGTGGATAAACATACCAATCCTTTGACCCTTCCCTAACCGGCCTCCAAACATGAAGTAATCGAATGCAAAGGAACAGTGCTTATAAATCCAGCTCTTAGAAACAATCAAGACATTGTCACCTGTCTGGGGCTGGTGGTGCATCTCGGAGAAAAAGGAACACCGGGGAGTTTCAGGGGGCAAGGCAGTAAGGATCTGACACACTAGAAAGGAAGTGACAGCCCATACGTACTTAAAGTAAAGGGCTCAAATTCAATGTTCAGTCATGCTTGAAGAAGGGCCTGAAACCTTGGGTGTTCACCTCCTTTATTGGTGACATCAGTCTACAGCTACAACACAAAAACGGACATGGTTTAAAGTAACTGCTCTAACACAGCCTTCAGTCACCCACCGAATTCCCCTTTCTCTGCCAGCTCTGACAAATCAATCTGACTTTATTGATTCCCACCAGCTGGGCTCTGATCCTCCTGCCTGCCTTTAGGGCTAGCAACAGCAGCAGAGGTGAGGCTCCCCTAATCAGGGATAAAGCAGAACCTCTTTAATGGTGCAAATTCAATCCAGTTCCAGAAAGGAAAGAGTTTTGCTCAGAATTCAGCAGAATCTGCTTTATTTCAGGGATTAACCTTTCCTATACACTCTCTCGTAAATCCCCTTTGGGAATGCCTGTGACACCAGAACTAAACCACTTCTTAAAGATCAATAAATAAATGCACCTGCAGATGTCTAAAGATGCAGAGCAGGTTACTACTGTCCCTGAACTCTGAGATTAAAAACAATTATAGGTTGGCTCATGTTTCCTTGAACTATGACTGTGTGTCTTGATCTCTGCAGTGGTAGAAAGGGAAGTAGTCAGGCATATTTGAAGATACACTCACAACTATCTACATTCTGATTTATAATGTGTTCCAGTATCTTTGAATTACATTTAGTATTTTAAATCAAATTAATAATAATTTGCAACACCTTCCAAAATCAAAGCATAACTATGCAGTAGCTTTCCTTAACTACTTCTCATTCACCTATAAATGACTCCATTATATACATTATTTTGTGTTACTTTTCTCTTGTAAAGCTCAGGACCCTGATTCCACAGGAGTAACACTAAAGATAAAACACCAGGAAATGCAGACACCATCATAAAAATGATGTCTCCATTGCCTGGGCTCAAATGCTGTCAGGCTCAGTAAAACTGGTATAAAAGTAGATAAAATGTCTTGTACGCTTTTATCTTTCCCAATTCAAACCTTCTAGGAGCCTCTCTCAGCGGTTTTTCAGGGTCATAATTTGGGTAATCAACAGCCATCTCTGGAATGAAAACTTGGCCGAAATGAGCATATTAGCCTTCCTGTGAGTGCATCTAATCTGAATCCAAATGAAAAACAAATATTCAAAGGCGGGAACAATGTTTGTCTGTTAAAACAATCTAGATGACCACAAAGTAGGAAGGAAATAGCAAAGAGTTCAGGTACACACGATAAAGCTGAGGCAGCTTTTTTTATGGTCTCTTCCACCTACATAGCTGTACCTGGACAGGAAATTTCTAAATATCCTACTCTGCTAAACAGCAGCTCCCGACGAAACAGAGCTTTTGCAACCACTGCTAACTCTTGTCAAAAGCTTTCCTTTTGCTTCACTTACAGCCTGATCCCAAACCCCTTGAGCTGATAGAAGGAGTCCCACTAACTACTTCAGGCTTTCATATGGATGCAAGGTCTCGTTTTCTAGTGGGTCTGCTATTAAAAAAAGGGGAGAAAATCAATTTGTCCTTCGTTTAGGCACTTAATGAAGAGTTTGAGTCCTGATCATAGAATTATAGAATGTTTGAAAGGGACCTCAAAGATCATCTGGTTCCAACCCCACTGCTATGGACAGGAACATCTTTGACCAGACCAGGTTGCTCAGTGCCCCATCCAACTTGGCCCCAGGGTTGTGGTATCCACAACATCTTTGACAAGCATAATCTGTGTTGGATTTTCGGCCAGCTGGACTTTTTCGGGGGCAGGAGAAGTTTTAGTAAGTTTTAATCTTATTACGGTACCAACTGGAAGTATCTGGGGGTGTATTATGCACACAAACCCAACCGGATTTGAAGACTTTTCTGCTGATAGCTCATTTTTACCAGCAACTGGCAGCCTGACAACCTCTTGTGCTGACTGACCTCTTGGGTGTTCCAGGCAGAGACCATCCAGCTCAAAAGCAGTTTGATGTGTTTTGTCCTCTTAACTTAGTGAACAGAGTTCACTTGAACCAGCTCTGAAATACTAATTGTTCTGATTCATCCACAGTAGAAGTGAGGCTAATGAAACAACTCACTTCAGATACCCTGGTGAGATTCCTACCTGCACACAGTCATCAGTAGTTTGTTTTCAACCTGCAGTGGGAAGTACAACATGATCATGAGAAGGGAAAGTGATCCCTGAATGAAAACAGAAAACCAGCAAGGCTAATAAGGAAATCAGCATGAAAATGTTAATACATACGCTAACTACCCGTTAGGAGCAAGAAACTCCCCTAGCAATAAAAAGTGCAAATTTACATTGTTCTTTAATTTTATATCAAGCTCTTGTTTTATCAGGGGAAAGAAAATTAAGATCTTCCCATAAGAAACTGGAAGTGTCAATCTCCTAATAAGCAAACTGATTTATTATAAATGTTGGCAGTGGTCTCTCTGAACCCTGCCTTGCACCACCAGGGCTGGTGAGGCTGCTGGGGGGATTGGACACCACCAGCCGAAATACAGAGATTAAGTGACAGCCTGGCACATTCTGACATAAGATTTCCTGTGATGTCTTTTTTTTTCTGAGAGCCCCCCTTAATTTCCTTTGAAAGCCCATCCAAATCTTCCTGTCTCAGACCAGCTAACACTCACAGCAGAGGGAGCCAAGCCACTAGAAAATATGTCATGGCTGAGCAATGGGGTATAACACAGTCAGTTCACAGTCCTAAATCTCCAATTATTCACTGTGTTCCACTGTGGTGAGGTCCTCTCTTCCATCCCAAACACATCCTGAATTCACAGCTGATAATCAGCAGCACATATGCGGTGCTTCTGACTGCATCTCTCTGATTCTTCCATTTTTCAGGGATTTTTAAAAAATTTTTTTTCTTTTTTAGATTTTTCTTTTAAGGACTTTTTTTCTTTCACCAGCGCATTTTGTTCTATGTGTTGTATATAAATCCCAGTACTTTAGGGCACTGTAGCAACATTCAAAACTTTTCTTTTCTGTGGTCACTCTAATCCAACTCCAGATTCCCATTATCTGGCAGCAAGCCATGGAACTCAGCTGTGAACCTGTCCTCATGTGGTGCTGACCTTGACCCTATCCTAGCCTTGGCCACACCTCTCAGAGAAGGGAATTTCACATCATGAAACCACAATCGCTGGAACTCATGGGGGAGGATGATTTGTGAAACAACCCTATTACCGCTACGCTGTATTGCAAGAAAATGCTGGATAATCTTGCAGCACTGAAAAGCAATGACATGGCAGATTTAATTAAGAGACAGGCAACTATGAATGAGTAGACATGGGGGGGAAAAATCCCCTCAGAAAAAATTCAGCATCTGTCTCAAATGGCCAAAGCAATTCCCCAGAAAATTATCCTCTCTTTGACCCTACACAGTACTTTCTAGAAAAGCCAAGTTCCCTTAAATAGTGAATATGGCTTCAGTTTCAGTCTAAGAGCCCCATGAAAACTAGGAAAACACAGAAGGTATAACCCTGTCCTGTCACCACCCTCTCTAACACCACCAAATCGTCTGCTCTTTAGTAGGTGAGCAGAGTCATTGCTATCCGAGTCTGGCTGAATGTCCTTATCATCTGTGTCACCTATGACAACCAAAAAGAGGCCTTAAACCCAAGCTGAAGAGCCATGTGCTTTATTAAAGATTTATGGAAGTACATCTTGCACACCTTGCATTGCCCAAGTGGTGCTGGCCTTGACATACTCACCTGTGTAGGGACCTCCAACCCAAAGGCCACCTACAGCAGGACAGCAGCTTTGTGGCTTGTTAGTTTGGACCCCAGAACCAACATCTGTCAGGATAAAATATTAACATTTATGTGCCCTGTGTAAGATCAAATTGTTTTTGTATCAGAATAGTTTGGGATGATAAACTTGTCTTTGCTAGTGTGAGAATAGGCTTTTTCCTATCCTCATTTTCCTGCCTTTTCCACCTCCACCTCTTAAGCTTTAATCCACAAAGGATCACAGAATCCCAGAATCTTAGAAAAGTTTGGTTTGAAAGGAACTTTTAAAGGTTATGAGCAGGGCCAGTTTCAATTCCATGAGGTGGGACAGAGCCCCATCCAGCCTGACCCTGAGTGTTTCCAGGGATGGGGCATCTACCAACTCTCTGAGCAACCTACTCCGACTAGTGTTTCACTACCCTTATTGTAAAATTTTCTTCCTTTTAACAGTCTGAATCGACCCTCTTTTAGTTTAAAACCATCACCGCTTGTCCTGTTGCAACAGTTCCTAATAAAAAAATTCTGTTTCTTTTTTATTAAATATTAAAAACTGAAAGGCCACAATAAGTTCTCCCTGGAGCCTTCTTTTTTCCAGGCTGAAAAATCCCAACTCTCTCAGTCTTTTCCTCAGAGAAGAGATCCTCCATCCCTCTGATCATCTTGGTGGCCTCCTCTGGACTGGCTCCAGCAGGTCCCTGTCCCTGCTGTGCTGGGACCCCAGAGCTGGATGCAGGGCTCCAGGTGGGTCTCAGCAGAGCGGAGCAGAGGGGCAGAATCCCCTCCCTCCCCTGCTGCCCACGGGGCTCTGGATGCAGCCCAGGACACATTTGGCTCTCTGGGCTGTGAGTGCCATGGCCGGGGCATGTCCAGCCTCTCACCCACAGCACCCTCAAGTCCTTCTGGCCAGGGCTGCCCTTGGTCTGTTCATGCCCAGCCTGTGCTGATACCGGGGGTTGCCCTGACCCAGGTGCAGCACCAGCACTTGCCCTTCTGAACCTCATGATTTTTTCCATGGGCCTCTCCTTGAGCTTGTCCAGGTCCCTCTGGATGGCATCCCATCCTTCAGGTGTGTCAAACACCCCTCAGCTCAGTGTCATCTGCAAACTTGCTGAAGGTGCACTTGATCCCACTGACTGTGTCACTGATGAATAGTCCCGGTCCTAGTAGAGACCTCTGAGGGTGGTAAGTGACCACTTGTCACTGACATCTATCTGGACATTCATCCAGTGACCAACATATTCTGGATGTAGTCATCCAGCCAATTTTTTATCTACCAAATAGTCCAGCCTTCAAATCCATCTCTCTCCAATTTAAGGAGAAGGATGTTGTCAGGGACCATGCCAAAGGCTTTACAGAAGTCCAGACAAACTAAATCTGTAGCCCTTTCCTTGTGCGCTGATGTGGTCACTTCATCACAGAAGGCCCCTAAAATAGTCATGCCGGAGTTGCCTTGGAGAAGCTGTGCTCGTTGTCACAAATCACTTCTTTGTCCTCCATGTGCCTTAGCAGAGCTCCTAGGAGGATCTGTCCCATGATATTCGCAGGCACAGAGGTGAGGCTGACAGGCTGGTAGTCACCAAGCTGCTCCTTTCTACCCTCTTTAAAATGCTTGCCATTAGGGTGCAATAAGGAGTTTTAAACCATAAGGAGTTTTAATAATTCTTCAGCTCTGAAATACAACTCAAGGACTCAACAGTGTGGTCTTGTTGCAGCAGGGAAGAAACCACAGGACTTCCACAATTTATGGGCAAAGGAACTGAATCACAGAAACAGAGCAGTATTTACCTGAGAAACGTTAGTCTTGCCCTTAGATGTTCTGAGTTTGAACTCACTTTGCTATAAATATGACAACAATGCCCCACAATCCTATCAGAGAACAGAAGTACTTAGGCTCTCAAGTCCTCAAAATAGCCCAGACATTGCAGTTGTTTGCTTTAAAAGACCTGTGTTTTTATATTTGTACATCTGTTGTAGATGGTACCCAGATGTGTGTCATTTCTGTCCAGTAGGTGTCATTTCTGTCCACCCTTGCTTTCTCTACTAAAGGTTAATGGAAGTCAGAGGCATCATTGCTTTCCTGTTTTGGAGAGGAAACTGCAGCATGTGCAGAAATGGTGTGTTTGACCTCCAGGCTGAACAGGAATGTTCAGAAACGGTTTGATGCCTGATTATTTCTGGATTGAACTTAAGATCTGGACAGGCAGGCCCAGATTTTGCATAAAGTCCAGTCCTGCAGGGTTTGACATTCTGAAATAAGGACTCTCTTCTATGACCCTGTCCTTTCCATTTCTACATATCCTCAGCCATGGTAAGCCACAGCAAACTCTTTTGGTACCTTTCCCTGTACTGCTACAAGACACACAGACCATCCACAGGCACTTCTGATGAAAAATGTCTTACCTCCTTCCCTTGCTACAAAGAAAACTGAATAAAGCACTGAAAGATAAACTTCTGCATAGGGAAGTCAGGCCATGGCTGCTAGGATTGGAGTGAAACCAGCCAAAGATGGTTTCCTGCCTGTCAAATGTGCCATTTCTGCACGAACATCTGGAGCAGGACTTCAAGCACCAATCTCTACCATCATCCAGCATCAGATCAACAGCCCTGACAAGCAAAATCTGGCATGGGTCACTGAAGGCAAGTGTAAGACATTTTATTAATTTCATAATATTTTGGTAGCTTTTATTAATTATCCCCTTTGTCCCCGCACAGGGAGCTTTCATTCCACAGGGGAGCAAGTTGAAGGAAATACACGGTTCCCTAGGGACATTTTGGGGCCAAGTCTGGCACTGGCTGCCATTGAAACGTTCTAGACTCAGCACTGGTTGGAGATGCTGGAGATCCAGCCACGAGTCTACCTTTGCCCTTTTGGCTGACCCGATTGTAACCTCTGCCACAGGGACACGGCAGCCCTCGCTGCTCCCCGATCCCAAGGGAGAGCACACACAGACATGTGGGAATGGACACCCACGTGCAGGAGAACTCCTTGCTGCCTCCCACGAGGCTCGCAGGTGGCACGAAGCCCAGACACAAGATTAAATCGGCGGCAGCCGCAGAGCTGCAGCTGTGTGGGGCCAGGAGAGCTGAACCCATCTGCTTCTCGTGGGCGGCTGGGGCCAGAGCTGGGGCTTGGCTGCCACGGGGACTGTGCCAATGCACAGGTGCCAGGATGTTCCTCCTCTCAGTCCCTGGCCTGCTTGGAATACCACAGCTATGAAAACTTCACCCTGATGTTGCAAATTACTCAAGTGAGGGAAAATGACCCAAAAAAAAGCCATTTTACATCTACTGTCCTTTCTGGTGAAGTCAGGAAATTCGTCCCTAACTGAGTGAGCTGCAAACTACAGCCATATATCTAAAATTTCCACTCAGGCACCTTCATGATGTTGAAGCAGAACTTGCAGCAGTGTTGCTTTCATGCACAACGAAACCAGCTGTCTCCAGCTCCCCACAGCTGTCCCCAGCTTCTCTACAAAGATATGGCATCAAAAGCAAAAATTTCATTTGTTATTCCCCAATAATTGAAATTATTTCTCTTACTAAAGGATATCTGACTAAAATTTTTCCATGAACCACACCAGCCCTGAGCCATCAGTGCAGGGTAGACGACTGGGAAGCAGTCAGAAAATATAATTTTGATAGACTTAACCAGTTTCTCTGGTCAAGAAATATCCCTGAATACAATATTCCACTCTAAATTCAGTTTTTGAAATTCAAACAATTAAAGGCTGCTGTTGCTCCTTTCTTCTCTTGCAGAGATAACATGCAGCTGTTTGCAAACTGCTGACTAGAATTTTTGTTTGCCTGTCTAATAGCACGGTGTTCTGCCTGCCTCCAAACCGAAGGAATTTGTGCTACAGTGTGAGTTTCAAAAATATAACATCAAATTATCAATCAGGAAATTCTTCTGTGAAGGGGCGAGCTGAGTCTGAAGACCTCACACAATCACACCGGAACTCGGTTTTCCAAGGTGGGATCCAGCCCCTCAAGTCATGCTGCCCAGACCCCAAGAAATGTGCTAAGTTTCTGAAGGAACCTGCTGCTTTCTCATAACTGGCCTGGAGCCCCTTCTTTCAGAGCACTTTTTTTCTCAATAACTGCCAATAAGTAAAAGCCAGCGCCCTGAGGCAGGCAAGACTCACCTACATTTGATCACTGCTTTTTCAACCCGACAGCAATGATAAAGCAAGATAAGAGACACTTGGAGAGGTCCAGGCAAAGGACAGTGCTTCTTTTCAGCAGCTCATTCAGTCAGATGAACTCCTGATAGACAAGGTCTTCTTAATCAGGCTACGGTGATCTTTGATTACAGCACACAATAACCATGGAAGGGAACTGCTCAGCCCACTGCACCCAAAGGGATCTGTTACTGTAGCTGGTCAGAGAAAACAGCTTTATCATCACTCAGATAGGGCTGAACTACAAGGTGAAGAAAACCTCAGACATCAGCAACCACGTTTAAATCAAAAAGATACCTAGTATGGGAAGGCTCAAGGTGAGGGCTGAGGTTTTTCACAAAGTTATAAATAGAAAAGATTAATGTACTGGGCTTTGGGGACCTTTCAGTATTTGTATTTACAGAAGTGTGACATAACCAGGGTGACCCATTTCACTGTGCTTTAAAGCAGGGACTTTTTCAGGATTAAGCCTTTCAACCAGCAAGTAAAGTCTGAAAGGCTCGTCACAGAGTCCAAGAATTTCAATATTTATTTTCTCCCATACTTGAAAGAGTGCGGGCTTTTTTTGTTGGTTTTGAGTCAGTAACTTAGGGTTTGGTTTGTAAAATGGAGGCAACTGGACACACAATGCAAGCAAAGCTGGAAAATGGACGTGAGTTTTACCAGGCTGAGGGCTGCTTCAGGAGATGACTCACTGCTCTGCTGGATGACTTCTGGCTGGCAGTGATGTGCCCACTCATGTGGAACAATAAATTAACCCCCTGACGAAATGATGCAACACCTGTTTTCTAGGTTTTACACTCTTCCTCTGAATTGTCTCCTGCAAAGCCTTCATTTTCACAGGATTTTCGGAATGCTTGGGCTTTTGTTTCCATTATTTTTCCTCTCTGCAGAACAGGTCTGTGTTTCCACTCCAAGAACACAGAACAGCCCTTTCCTAGGAGCTAGCCTGGGAAAATATTTGGTAACAGCTTCCTGCTGTTGCACTGAGCTCTGTGCATCTCCTACAGGTTTTGCTTTATCAGCTGTAAGAGAGTAGGAGACCATTCAGGTTTTCATGTTTCTTTTACTGCTTGCATGGACATTGACCCCAAAACATGTAAACATCACACTTTTATCCTTTACCATCTCTTGTACTTTTCCTTTCGCTCATTGTCTTTTCCTCCTTCATCCTGAAGGAGCTTAAAAGGCTCTGAAAACTTCAAAACTTCCACATCCATTACCCTGCCCTAACTGCACTCTTCTTCACAGCATCTTTCACACCTAAGTCCCCAGGAAACCTATGCAGGCAGCAAAACACTGGAGGTGCTCCGTGGCATATTCATGGGTTTCTCGGGATTGAACTGAAAAACATCCTCAGTACATCCATTCTCCAGCTCTTTTAAGAGCTGGAAAGGCGTTTTGGAGGACTAAGCTCAAGTTAAACAGAGACCACTTGTCTCCCTTCCTCCATCTGGAGACGATATAAAGGTGTCCAAACAAAGGCTGTGTTTGGAAACTTGTTGCACCAACGTCACTGCATCAGCATCTGCCTATGCAAAGTCTGGTCATGTTCCTCTGAAAATCAAGCTGTTTTCTGCCTCTTGTTCATTTCCCTTTTTTAAAATAAATTCTTCTATGTGAGCATGACTGATCATTATTATGGTCTGGTTAGTTCCTTCCAAAGAAGGAAACTGATTAATTGAGTGATTTACCATGCAGAGGCCAAAACGCAGAATTTTAAAGGCCTTTTCAAAGTCCTCCTTACTCTGGCAGCACCCTTGCTGCCCTGTTGAACAGGTTGTTCACAGTCACGAGGGCATCTTCCTCAAACATGGGGTCAAATATGGACCATGAGTCATTTCAGGTCCTCTTTTAGTAAACCTGAATTTCAGGCTTTTCAGGCCGCCTCAGTGAGCAAATAAATGAAATTTTGCCAAAAGCTGTCATCTGCAGTTCCCCCATCCTGAGGCACAGTAAAAATACTTTTTGCAGGTATCTGAGCAGTCCTACAATGCAAAGTGCTGAGGTTTAAAAAAGTAGTGTACAAATACATCATCTCCCAAAAGAAGAAAACAAAGAGAAAGGGAAAAAAAAATAAAGAAAAA
>VZRS01012524.1:0-20148 GCA_013398055.1 Ifrita kowaldi
GGGAGGAGTTGTCAACTCCCTCAGGGGTAGAGAAGCCCCGCAGAGACCTCAACAAATTAGAGAGATGGGCAATCATCAACTGTAGGAAGTTCAGCAAGTGAAGGGCCGGATTCTGCACCTGGGATGGGGCAACCCTGGATGTACGGACAGACTGGGGAATGAGAGGCTGGAGAGCAGCGCTGAGCAAAGGGACCTGGGGGTCCTGGCTGATGGAAAGTTGAATGTGAGTCAGCAGTGCCCTGGCAGCCAGGAGGGCCAGCTGTGTCCTGGGGGCATCAGGCACAGCATCGACAGCCGGGCAAGGGAGGGGATTGTCCCGCTCTGCTCTGCACTGGGGCAGCCTCACCTCGAGTGCTGGGGGCAGTTTTGGGTGCCACAATATAAAAGAGACATGGAGCCACTGGAGAGGGTCCAAAGGAGGGCTACGAGGATGGTGAAGGGCCTTGAAGGGAAGCTGTGTGAGGAGTGGCTGAGGTCACCTTGTCTGTCCATCCTGGAGGAGCCTCAAAGACCTCATTGCACTTATAACTTCATCACAAGGGGAAGCAGAGGAGCAGGCACTGAAATCTTCTCTGTGGTGACCAGTGACAGGACCCAAGGGAATTGCATGAAGTTGTGTCAGGGGAGGTTTAGGTTGGATATCAAGAAAAGGTTCTTCACCCAGAGGGTGGTTGAGCAGGTTGAACAGGCTCCCCAGGAAAGTGGTCACAGAACCAAGCCTGACGGAATTCAAGAAGCATTTCAACAAAGCTCTCAGGCACCAGGTGTGACTCTTGGGATGCCCTGTGCACGGCCAGGAGTTGCACTTGATGATGCTTGTGGGTCCCTTCCAACTCAAAATATTCTGTGATTCTGTAAAAAATGTTCAAAAAGTGCATATTTTGGCCTCTAATAAAAGAACGTGAATTCTTGAACAGAACTTCACCTCCCCTGGGTGGCCGGTGTCAGCTACCCACACCAGCAGGTCAGTGCACTGCTAGACAGTGCCACACACTTTGGATTGATTTGTTTGTGCACACAGAATCTCAGGCTTAAGCACTTCCCTAGAAAAAACAATTACAAGTGAAAATGCTGACTCTTCAAGATAAGAATTTGTAGCTTGATCTTCTGTCTTGCATTTCTGTGGTCTTTTAGTCTCATTTATCGAGCCACACCATGTAACAACCAAACTGATCTAAAAATTGAGGGTTTCTTAAACAATTATTAGAAAATAACTAGGTTTTTCACTATCTTCTCTTTTTATGGTTGACTTCCAATGCTGTCTGATAGGAGCAGTCTCATCACAGCTTTAAGAGGAATGGGACTCCTCCACATAAGCCTTATAGATTTTATTTTTTTCTGATACCAATCCCATCCAGTGAATACCTGCCAGTAGGTACAGTACAGCAATCACATGCCGTAGCTCTTCTTCCTAAACACTGCTCCATCAATCCAGAAGGCCTGAGGCAGCTGAAAGCTCAGATCTCCTTCAAATCCAGGACCTCCTGGTGCGACAGTTCAGTGTACCACAGTAATGGCAGCAAGCCAGTAAATGTAGATGCTGGATTTTTCAGGATTTTGGCTGCTGTGATTTACAAAGGATGTATTTCTTCTGTTTTATCCACACATCATAATTATTCTTAATTATTCCCAATGTGTTGCTATCATACTCCAGCCTTCCTGCTATTTACTTCAATCCTTTCTCGGAAGGCCCATACGATGAGAGTGAATCATCCAGAATAATTAAGTAAATCAGTGGTGAAAGCCCCCTTCAGAGGAAACATATATTTTCTAAAAGTTGCTGCTTTTAGCTGAATTTAATTTACAGTCATCTTAAGAATAATGATACTATTAAGGAAGTGATTTCTGCGAAAGTAAAAACATTTGGAGCTTCAGACTAGAATAATAATAAAGATGAAAAATCCATTCCAATCTTGTTAACCCTCAAATAGCCAAAATTAATGGAGTATTGCAGTTTATGTCCTGAAATTCAGCAGTACTTATTTGAGATTCATAAAGTATAAGTGGCTTTGTGCAAGGATTTCTGAGGTTGTGTATATCCTGTGTGATTTCCAGCAGCTAAGAAAGGCTTCCTTTTTTAAACATTTCCACTAAGTTTTGGCATCTGAGTTTTTCAGTTTCCACCTTAAAAACAATCAAGGCCTAACTCTTGGAATTGCAATTTCATTTGTCACACTGAAATACAAATTCTGGACATTCGAAACTAAAGTTTCTCAGTTAGAGGCAACATCTGTAAATAATGACCTTGTCACCTGTCTAGGATTCAGTATCTGTGTATGAATACTGCACCAGCAGCTCTGCACAACACAGACATTGTTCTGATTGATTCGTATTAGTAACTGGAACTTTTAGCTTTTTATCAGGAGAGTAACCCAGAGCTTGCTAGCCTTTAAAATCCCTACTACCTCACCTTCTCAAAAGTAAAACTGCTGCACTTTCCATAAAATAGAATTCAGCAACAAGAAAACCATTAGCTGGGTTTCATGGGCTACAGATTAAAACTGTAGCTTTGTTTCCTGGGCTCCAGGAAACAAAGTTCTTACCGCCTTCCAGTAATAATAGGCAAAAAATCTTCTGATTTGGCTTCAATGACTTTAAACATTACTTTCTGCAAATCTGAAATGCCCACAGCCATGTCTTCCAGCATTCCTGCTTCTTCACCTACATGAAAAGATTAAAGAGGTTATTAACCGAGTTGGAAGATCAGTCATTGGATAGGTTATAGTAAGGCAATACGAGGATTATATTTTCCAGTCTGTGCATCTAAAAATCACAGTCCTAAATCCACATTAAAGTAACCTACATACAACCAGACTGATTTCTAGAACTGCTGACAATTCTGTGGCCTAAATGGTACCTATGAGCATTCAGCAACTCTGAAAATCAGCCTGCTCTATATAGGCACAGAATAACCTCAAAAAAGCATTTTTTTTACTATTCTGAAAGTGTTTAAAAAGCTGTCCTGCTGATGGAGGACAAAGGTTTTGAGAATAACAACAATGAGCATCATGCAAAAGGGAGAAGACAGCAATCTCCAAGTGAGCAACTGCATTGAAGAGCTGCACAAATGCTAAATTCCTCTACTTTGATCAAAGTCTCTGATTTGGGGAACGATGCCAATGGATCTAGTTCAAAGTTTGAAACATAAGGCAATTTCTCCCTCCAAATGTCATTTTTAATACCTATCAAATAATGGTATCTGTAACAAACTAGGAATTACACAGTTTTCAGGCTATCCTCACATTATCGGCACTGGTGATCAGGGCTGAAGATGATAAAGGCAGTAGCTGTTTAAATCTGCTATTTGGATTAGCTTAATAAACCTGGTATTTTGGGTCAGGTCTGTATGGAACAATTAGCAGGTCATGTTCTCAGAGGAACTCAGAATAAAATAGATGAATAATTTTTGCTGCAGAATTGACAACACAGTATCAATGACTTCAGCTGTGCTATTAAGTGCAAGTTACTGTCTCGTAAGAATAATATTTGATTCAACAAGCCAAATTACTGGAAACAGAGCAGAGGTTAAAATAAGGACTTCCTGGGTACACTTCTGGTCTGGGTACATAAGGAACTCGGCCCAAGAACAATACTTACTGTAGGTACTAAGGAGTCCTTCGTATTGCACGAGCAATCCAACAGTATGAAGCTGTTGTAAAAATCCTTGATCATGTAAACCTGTGTGCAATTTGATTATGAATCCACAGACCAATCCAGCGAGCTATAATTAAGACACATGCAATTAAGAGGTGTACTGTTACAAGACAAATAGTTAAAATGAAGCTTGCTATCATTACACACAACAGAGGTAACATCTAGATATTTGAGAAACAGCATAGATATTTCTGTTTAGTGACTATATACATGATTTTGTAATAATATATTATCGATGCTTTTATTTTTTTTGTGTATAAAATACTGAAATATTCCCTTAATTTATATTAAATAAGCTTAACTTGTTTTGTGGCATTGTGTGTTATTTACACTGACATAAATCAGACCAGAACCTCACTTGCCAGGCTTTAAACACATAAGACTGTGAATTATGATGGATTTGAAAGTGGTTCAACATCTAATGCAACCGAATCTCCTTGGCAGTTGCAACACATAACTTACGGGAGAAATTAAATAAAATATTTAGAGAAAAATCTTTCTGAAAAAACATGATCTACAGGAGAAGATGTAAAGAGCTTCAGTTATTTACCAAGGGAAGACAGTTCTGAGGAGAGACATGCTAATAGTCTTCAAACACTTAAAATACTGCTACAAACTGAAAACAAATAATCTGCTCTCTATTTCCAAGGTGACCAGGAGAAAAAAATCCCTTACCGAGATGCTGCCTAGCCAGTGCCTAGTGAGGCCACATCTGCAGTGCTGTGTTCAATTCTGGGCTCATTAGGACAAGAAAGACAAGGAGCTACTGGAGAGGGTCCAGAGGAGGGACACAAATATGATGAGGGGTCTGGATCACTTCTCATGTAAGGAGGTACTGCGGGAGCTGGGCCTGTTCAGTCTGGAGTAGACTGAGAGGGGATCTCATTAATACATATAAATATCACAAAAGTGGGTGCCCAGAGGATGTGCCAGACTCTTTTCAGTGGTGCCCAGCGACAGGACAAGGAGCAAAGGCCATAAATTGAAACACAAGATGTTCCACCTCAATGTGAAGAAGAACTTCTTTACACTGAGGGTGGCAGAGCACTGGACCAGGCTGCCCAGGGAGGTTGTGGAGTCTCCCTCTCTGGAGACATTCCAACTCCACCTGGGTGTGTTCCTGTGTCACCTGCTGTGGGTGTCTTTGCCTTGGCAGGGGGGTTGGACTGGGTGATCTCCAGAGGTCCCTTGCAACCCTACCTATTCCATGATTCTGTGATTTTGAATATCAGCAAGACATATTCAAAGCTAGACTTGAGAACTATATAACCCAGGAAGTCTAAAAATAGATTTCTGGACCTTTCTCTGTGCAAAGGTGAAATTAGGCAACTTTTCCAGTCCACTGCAGACCTTCTTCTCTGACTCAGGGATAAAAGTACTATGGATTTCTATTTACTATTTATTTTCCTATCACATTATAAAATATTTAGGTGAATATAATGGAAAATAAATGAAAAAAATTGTGTCAAATTGGAAAAAGGAAAAAAAAAGACCCAACAAAAAAGAAAACCACAAACACTGGTATGAACAGTATGCTAATAATTACAGCAACAGAAGGAAGTAAGTGACACAAGACAACCTACTGCTTGGCTAAAGACGATGTCTCTTCTTAGGGTCAGCATCAAACACTGGGGCAAACCACAGGCAAGTTCCTGAAGCAGGACAAACGCCATGGATTGCTTGGCCCTGGTCACCACCTCTCCCATGCAGTCCTTCAGGGTAATCACCAGCGGGTACAGCTGATCATACCAGTCACCTAGAACAAGACAGGTCATCCATTCCAAAGTGGAAAACTTGCAGTGAAAAATCCTTTTCCATGAGGAAGGGCAGCAACTGTGTAGATCACCCTACCCTTTAAAATTACCCTGCCCAGACCACTGCGGGACCAGAAATGCCACTGGAGAACGTGCTTTTGAGTAGGACTCCATCTTACCACTGGGACTGGGGTTAAATCCCTGGCCTGAATCCAACTGCACTGTGAATCAATGGCTTTTTTTAACAGTCCTAAAATCTCTGTAAAACTTGTATTTGAAGTGTCACAAACAGAGCATACAGGGAAACACATAGAACCTCATTTAGCACAAGGTAAATACAGTGGAGATGAAGATCTCCTGTTCTTTCCAGGGCTTACAACTGGCTACATAAGAAATGAAGTAGCATCAAAAAGCCAAAACCAGGGAGAATAACCCTATATTTAAAAAAAAAGTGGGTGCTGGAGGGCAAAACACAATAACAAATAGGTAACTGGAAGGGTATTACCTGCTTAATGTACAGGTTGGAAAGATAATAAGCTTTAGATCGCATTCCTATTTTCTTTTTTTTAGCTTCTCTCTGTATTTTTCTCTTTAAATATTTAGAGATATTGAACTCATTTTTTTAGCTACTTCTATCAGAGAGATTTAGAACTAATCTGAAACATGTTTTGCTCTGTTGAAATACGTGCTAGGAATATCAGAAAAAAACAAACTAGTGGAATACTTGAAAAATGGGATTCCTTAATACATTACAGGAGTGGAGGAAAATCAGAACAGCTTCCACAAACTTGCCCAATTATCCAAGCTGTTCCTGAATTTTACAGGATTTAATAAAATCAGACCTGCACAGAAGTTGCATTTGGCTTTGCCTACCCCCTAAGTTGAGCAAATAATAAAAACAAACAAACCCCTCTTCTTCAGAATCTACATTTCAGTTTCATTGTATAGTTTAAAATGAGAGAAATCAACACTCTAGAAGAACCTACATAAAAGTTGGGAATGCAACTGACTTAATACAGTCCATCATTGGCTTACATTTTTGTGTAGATTAGTGTAATTAAGAATCAACGATAATTAGAATCTGTTGTAATTAGGTGCAAGATAGCAGCATGTTGTTTCAGGTAACATTGTGAGTCAGGGCAGTGAAAACTCATTAATACCGAGGAAGGTCTTTAGGCAGGAAGACACAGCTGCCCGTTACCAGTCAATTTGGCTGAGCTCCAGAAAAACACGTAAATTAATAAAACTGTAGCCAAGAAGACTGGAGAGAACTTTGAAATCTGGGAGAAACGACAAAAAGTACAGAGCAGGAAAGGGGGAACAAGGACAGAGCAGGCACAGAGAACAACCTGAGTTCCTTTGCTGTCTCCGTGGTCAGACAACATGTGTTTTAACACAGTCATACATATTTAAACATGAGTAATACAGACCGAGGAAGCTTTTCCTAGAAAACAGCAGTTCTGAAGTGAGTGTCATCCTGACAAAACAGATCATAAGCCACCCCCAGGTGCAAGCTCCAGCAAAAAGAGGTGATTTTATACATGCCATTGACTAACAGAGTGATGACACACCATGTGCCAAGGTCTGGTGTACACGTTTTAAAAAGACTGCTGGAAAAATGGAGAGCTTGCAGAGCAGAGCTACCAAGATTTAATCTCCTTAAGCTGATGAAAAAGGCTGAGCAGCAACTTGATTTCCCCTCTTCATGAGGAGAAAATAACAAGGACTAACAGGGGTGTCTATTCTAAGGAATAAGATCAAAAGAACAACCAGAGACTACTGCAAAACACAGACGAATTTAGAAATAAGGTAGACAAAAAGGTGTGACGTACTGGAAGTCAGAGTAGGCAGACCAGGCAGTCTAAACTCTCCTTTCAAGTCAAATTACAGTCATTTATTAATTTAATCAATAAACATATGCCAGTGAAAGCAACTGCAGCGAAATAAGCTTGAAAGATATAATGCACACTGACCCAACAAGCAGGGCCTGTACGTGGTAAGAATAGAGCTTGTTGGCTGCTTCTTACTTGAGCAAGTAATGGAAAAGATTATACTTGGCCATTTTAAAGTAGACTTGAAAGTACAGCAAACAGACATCTGTTCCTCTTCCATGGGAAAGCAGAGCTGGATACAGACACAGCGAAGGATGTGGCAAATACTCTGACAGCCAGGGCAAGAGAAAAAGCAGAATTTCTAGAACTAACCACGCTTCTTGAACCTGCTATTAAAATTTCAGGTTACATGGATAGGGCTAAGGAGCATTTCTAACAGCCTTTTTCATAAAAGAAGAGCATGGAGACTCAGGACAAGGGGGAATGGATTCAAACTAAAAGACAGTAGGTTTAGATGAGATATTAGGACAAAATTCTTCACTGTGAGGGTGATGAGGGACTGCCAGAGGTTGCCCAGAGCAGCTGTGGATGCCCCATCCCTGGAAGGGTTCAAGGCCAGGGCAGATGGGGCTTTGAGCAACCTGGTCTAGTGGAAGGTGCCCCTGCCCATGGCAGAGGGGTTGGAACGAGATGCTCTTTAAGGTCCCTTCCAACCCAAACCATTCTGTAATTTTATGAATAGAGGGGGTCACATACTGGCCACAGGTCACATAATACTTAGATCTGTTTTTTAACCAGTCCATCTGCACTGTGGATTTCTGTTTCTTCACGAACATAACTTTGTATTTGTCCTTACTGAATGGCATCCTAATATTTCAGTGCTCCATTTCATCAGAATCCACTCTAGTCCTGCTCCCATAGTGCTTAAAACCTCTCCCAGCTTTAAGCATCTGCAAATTTTAGAAGCGTCATCCATATTTCATAAGGCAAGTCAGTACTAAAAATACTGAATAATACCGGACCCAGAACAAATGTAACTGGATTCTCCTCCACGCGGTCTTCCAGGTTGGCAGTAAACAACTGATAACCGCCTTCTATTATGATTTTACAAATTATTTTGCACATACCTTGAGGCAGCTTCAAGATAATTTTCTCACAATATGTTTTGCAGGGGAGACTACATGTTTGGAATACTAACTTACTAACATAAGTAATTTTTGTCTGTAATAGTTACATTAAAAAGGAATTCAACGATTTGAAATTCTCAAGGCCATTTTTTTCATTAAAGAACATTCACACTAAATTTATTAAAAATAAATCCTACTGAGTACTTAATGTCCCAAAGAATACAGAGCCTTGCTTACATATGTATTTGGCTTTTTGGTAAACAATAAAAATTGTAAGTTTGTAAAAAACCTTACCCTAGCAACTGAAAAAGATAAATTATTATAGAATATAAATAGAGTTGGACATGTCACTAGTAAAGAAGAGAACCTTTGTGTGATTAAGTTTTCCAAAAGGATCTTCTACTCCTTGCTTACACTGAAACTACTCCATCTCAGTTAATAAGGATGTCCAGTCCCCAGAAGGTGGAGCTAGTTGGCAAATCTGAGAGGGATTGTATTGTTTCTTGAAAAAAAAGAATGTTTGTGAATGGACAAGTATATTCTCATGCTTATCCTTTATTTTAAATCAAAATAAGATGTGTATCAGAGACTGAGGTCTTAGAAAAGCCAACTCTAGGAAAGAAAAAAAATGGTGCTCAATCTTTGCTCTGTTAAAATTGCACTGTGTCACTTGTTATGCAGGATGTCCTGCTGCAAATACTCCAGCAGGAATATTAATGAGGATCTATCATTAACAATGCACATAGATCCAAAAATCCATCCGTAACACCTACTTATATGTAAGTGCTGCAGCTTGTAAGTTGTTCCTTGAGACTGAGAAGCACTGTGAAACTGAAGTTTGTGAAAAACAAACAAATAAAAATTGTAGTTTGAAGCTTACAAGTAAATTCAGTAGATTTTGGAAAAAAAAGATTGTCTTGTATGCAAGGCATAAATATATGATACTAATACAATTCATAAACAGATATTATTTGTAAAGGGACCTTTAAAATCCTTGTCTAAATTCAGATTTAAAGTATCTAGACCTAACCTGCCACAACACTGTTGATACCTGACAATGCTGCTTGCTTTTGAACTACTGCTGATGTGTCTAAAGGAATTCTCTGAGAGTGACTTTGTAGAAGCACTTTGTATACATTTTGGAATATAATACCTTTCAGAACACCTTCGTAGAATCACTTCAGGAAAGGAATAGTACAAATTATTGCTTTTGTGTTTAACACATTCATGGGCTCACACACATTGGCTCTTCAGATCTCAACTTTCTTTTAAATTAAAATCACAAGATTTGTATCCTCAACACACTGGAAAATCCTTTGAAAAAGGATGAAGAATGAGTAAACAGCTGAAGAAAGACATTAGGAGCAAGAACAGAAGCAACAAGGAGACTCCAGGATGACTGTCAGGTTGCTAAAATGACATGGGCAGCCTGTCAGTTCGGAATACTTAGCATCCAAAAGAACTGTCAGAGCCTCCTGATGAAGCAAGGAAACTCAATACAAAAATTATGCTAGTCAGCCACTGGAAACTAAAACAAAGCATGAAAACTAAACGCATTAAAATAAAGAATGGAAGGATGAAATTAAAAAGATAGTATCACCGCTATGCAGTTAAAATGAGATTAAAACAAAAGTGTATGTTCAGCAAAGCCCTGAGTAAATATCCCATGTCCATTGCTAAGAGAGTTGTGGCAGTTCAGTCTGTGACAGGATTTGCCCTTTAGTTACTGGAAAATGCCCTTCAGTCCCATGTTCCTGTAATCCAAGGGCCTGCACAGGCAAATGACCTGCTTAGCACCCAGCTAATCAGTTCTGCATGCTCATATCCAAGCTGCAATATGTCAAACCACATGTTAAATTCAATAAAGTTTGGCAGAAAAGCAAGCTCCTGCTCTTTTCAAAGTCAGGCCCACTGAAGTGCTTATTAAAATAAGCTGGTAACCAAAACCAAAAAGCACTGATGCTTCAGCATAGCACTCCAATCTCCTTTTGCCCTCGCAACAGAGAAAAAAGCTAATTTTGTCATTGCTGTTTGTGCCACTTAAAATCCATTAACGGCTTTAAGTCACTTCAAAACTTAAACGGTGTGAAGTTAAAAACAAAAAAAAGCCTGAAATAATTGGCGGAAGAACGCATAATGTCATACTCTTAAAGCAAAGGAGGGCACTACAGACATATAAATATAAATGTAACATATATAAATATAAATGTGACATATAAATACAACAGCAGATACCCATGAGGTAGCCTTTCACTTGAGTTAATCACTTACTACCTGATCTTTTAATTTGTATTTTTTTTACAGGGAGGTTTGAAAAGACTGACTTAGAAGAGTTCACATATTCAACTTTGCACCATAAAAAGGTCAGCACCTTATTTCTTCATCTTGCTACCCAGCTCTTGGAGCTCAGTTTAACTCCAGCATGAGGGCTAAGCTCTTTGAGAAAGGATGAGGCTTTGTACTCATAATGCTGCAGCAGTTCTCACAGGAATAACAAAAACGTGAATAAGCTTTCCTGGTATTCCTGCACTTTAGAAAGTAGCGGTTTACTTTGCACAGTCTGGGTGTCCAGAAGAATGATTATGAATTCTTGAGATTTATTATTCCATTGCAATCATCCAAGATTTTCTACACTGTCACATGTGTAGAAAAGAAGACAAAGGCAATAAAAGACAAAGCTAAGAAAATCTAATATACTTTAAATATAGGAGTAATGGATAAATCTTGCTCTGTGAATGCTGTGCAACTAAATATTCTGATACCTTGTTTTAGTTTGTTGATTCAGTTAAATAGTCTTTCTTTCCCTTACACAATTTTTCAGTTTCTGTTTATAGCCAAAGTACTTAGAGAAGGTACTGCTGAAGGGCTTGTCTTGTACTGCTGGGCTACATTCAGCCCAGGTAAGGATCCTATCAAAAAGAAAAGGATGACACAAAAGTGAGAGGGGAAAAAAAAAAAAGGCATGAGTAAAATCCATACAAAGACAAGCTTAAGAGAAAAGGGAAGAAAAATGTGAGGAAGAGGAAGGGAAGAGAAAGCTTTTCAGATGTGATTGCTCTAAATAAATTATGTCTGCTACTCAAGGAGACAGAGACCACAGGAATATTTTTCATCTTCCTGACTAAATGATAGTTTATAATAAAAGCTTTTCTGAAGATGCAAATAAAACTAGAACATGGCTTTATTTCCCATTTCTACCAGCATTGCACTGGAAGGGATGCACTAAAAGGATGCAGTGCCCGTCCTGAGGGCACTGAAAGTCAGAAAGTTTGAAGCTAGACTTATTTAGTCCCCAACAGGTATCAGATAATACAAGAAAAATTAACCCACATATGTCTGTAGCAATATGGGTATGAACAGAGGTTTCCTCGAATTCCATCTAGGAAATGTGGCAACATTCCCCAGGTGCTCTTTGCTACCTATGCAGAAGGTTATCAGTGGCCAATTCACAGAGCTAACAATTCCATAATTCACTGGAAGGCAAAATCCAGGTGCAATCACACTGGCAACTCAAATCGTTTGAGATAATGTGGTGGATCCCGTGTGTATCAAATTAGGGAGTTCTCACCCAGAGCCAGCGGAGGAATAGCTGGGTGGGAGCTCTGATGGGATGGTACAAGGAGCAGATGGAAACAGCTGCTTCCAGCAGCCAAACACAGAGATCTGTCAGGGGCTGTGTAAGCACATGAACAAACTGTTGTGTTTCACTGGCACCTCTAATGCTGCAGGACAGGCTTTCACATTCCAACTCTCATGGAAAATGAAAAGGCAAAAATAAAAAGAATTTAATGTTGTCACATATTTCTCCAAGGCAAACCAGACTAAGAGTTAGAAGAACAACAAAAAAAAACCCTCTCCTTAAAAATCCTTCTACTCTTCCTGATTTATCCTGCAGAGGATTCATAATCCTGCAACTGATGAAACCATAGCATGTTACCTTGGTAACTGTAACTCAAATTCAGTCTTTAGAATACACTCAAAGGTCAGACTGCATGAAAAGTTAAGGCTAAGGAAGGTATAATTCACATTGAAAGGCAGAGTACAGAAAAAAAAAAGTGCTCCAATATTTCCAATTACAAAGATTTCAAACAATAAATATAAACATGTTTGGAAAAAAAAGAATAAGATCACACAATGTCAACACAGAGACTGCAAATATAAACCTACTTTAGGAAACTCTGAATATATGTTATAACAACATCTATATTTATATGAAGATGCTATTGCATCAAATTATTGTCATAACATTTTCTATCATCTAAAATGAACGCGTGTGCATTCTTTGAAATGTTTTTCGTTGCTATATGCTACAAAAAAACCAGGTTCACTAAATAAGCACAAATTTCATCCCATAATTTAAGGCATATTTATTGATATTTTGTTCAAAACTCTGTATTTGTTTTTCTTACAAAAGCAGCACAATTTTTCTGAGGATCCACTCCAGCACTAAAGCTGTTTCAGACTGAAATATCAATCACACATTTGCAGCATTAATGAAATACATTATGCTCAAATATGCTCAAATTACATATAATATATAATAGCAAGATGTGGCAAGCTTTTAATTTATGTCATGCTTGTGAATTTTAAGTAGCACAAAAGTCTGTAATTTTAGAAATGTATCTATGGGTGTATACACAGTGTGATTTTATACCTAGGAAAATGCTGTGAACTCACAACCAGGCTTCAAGTGTAAAATGAAGCAGAATTAAGGCCAAATTTATAACTATAAACTTGGAATCTCAGTGTCTGTGTAGGTACTTCACGGCACACCCTTAGGGTTTCATGCTAAATTTCAGAGAGGGAGATGCAGAGAAAAACAAACATCTAAACCCACACTCTCACAGAGAAGTCAAGCATGAAAAATTCTGGCCCCAAAGGCAATAGTTTTGAAAATAATTCGGGAACCAACTTTGGCACACACCTGGATAGCTCTTCAGAAAGCTCCATCTTTAAAGTTAGTCCTATAAAAGAAAGCAATTTTAAAATGTCTCCATTTCTATATGACCTTGAAAGTCCTATAAGCTGTCCAAGGCATTCCACAAATGAGGTCTTCCTCAAAAAGAACGTGAAAACACAGCAGGCTGCCCCACAAATCTCTGCAGTTCTCAGGTGATGGAGTGTTACAGAACTTTCAGGACAGCTCAACAAAATACTGACTCTGCTCTCACTGAAGGGCACCTGTACTGATTCAAGAGAAATAGGGAAGGCCCTGAAATGAAGGAAAAAGAGAAGAATTTATTCCAGCACCACAGCAGCTTGATTTTTTTGTGTCCTTGGCCACCAGCTTCAGAAGACAACTTCACAGCGGGATGAAACGCATCTATAATTTTCTAACCATTACAATTATCATTATTGCTTAGCAAGAGCTACCTTTCATTCTACTTGTTGGCTGCTTATTATAGTACTTAAAATGATGTAACTTTCCTTTTTTTTTTTTTTTGGCTTGTGACCTAAAAGCTCTAACCAATATTCCATTTGCCTGTGCAGGGTGTAAGCCTGAATCAAAGCTATGAGCACACTAGAATTAAAGACTCAAACAAACTGGTTAAATCCATATCATGGCGTATACAGAATAACAGAGGACATGATCAGGGGGTTGAAGAGAGTGAAGGAAATTATGTAAAAGTTCATGGTGCTAGGCACGTCAGAAAGCATTCCAAAATAATTATCCTAAATCATACCTTTTCTTTCAGATACAGGAAGGAGGTCTGGAAATCTGAACTTTTGTTCCATAACTATGAAATACAGATAAAACCCACGACATGTATGTCTATGCATACACACACAAATGCACTGCAGTCACCTGGGGGAAAGTTTGGGTGAAAGTGTACTACTACCACTTTGCCTGCAAAACACTTCTACAAGACATCCTGGACTTCTAACAATAGCAGGAAAGCTTGTTAGCACCACAGGGAAGAGAAGGGAGTTAGGAACAAGAACAACATTAATTTTTTCTCTTTTAATCACAATAAATATGCTTGGGTTCACCATCTGAGGATTCTTTCAAGTTCAAAACTGCCCCCACTTGACTGTTAAATATTTGTGCCTTCTCTGAGGAAGGCAGGAAAAATGTAGAAAGCTGTGTTGATACTTTTCACCCACAAGCCTTCACTAGAGAACAGAGATGAGATCATCTACCTCTCTAACACTACATGCCTTGTAGGCAGAAACTTAGAGAACCAAACAGATAAGGAATAAGCTGCTCTCTGGACTATTCATACAAAATCAAGTCCAACACATCTGGCACTGAAAACAAGGACTCCAGGACTCCAGCACAAATCTCTCATAGTGGTAAAAATGCAGATGTTACAGCTGCATTAAAAATCAACACTACAACAAGAATCTCCCAGAACTCACCAGTACTACATAAATGATGCAGAGTTTAAAAAGTCACTTTAATTCTTGTTATGTAAGAAAGAAATTACAAGTGAGTACTAGTAACTTTAAAACTCTTGATATAAAATGATGTCATTAATTTCTGTGGAGAACATGTAAAGGAAGACAGAGGATAAAATGTATAATTAAAAAAAAAAAGTCCAAACTATACAAAGCTCCATAAAATAAAGTAGTTGTCTTGGTTTGTTGTTTTGTATGGGGAGTTGTTTTATTTAACTGAAGAGTGGCACTAAGGTTGGCCCTGATTTCCTTATATTAGGACTACCACCATTATCACTAAGGATCTGTATCATTTGTCGCAACACACTTTCAGACTAGAAAGTCTCATCACACTTATTAAGCAGATCTAATCTATGCATCAAGAATGCAAACATAAATAAACCATAGGAGAAGATCAGAAGATTTAGTGACAAGGACCTGTCATGGACAAAACTTTCTTTACATCATTTCATGGAATTACCCTACTTGGCCTTTTGACACAGGCTGACAGGTATATCCAGGTAAACATGTATTTTATCAAATCAGAAAATAAAAATGAGCGTATCACCTCAGAGAAGTGGAAGGGTTTGCAGGAGAATGACACTGATACAGAATGTTCACCTTTCCTTACAAGTTTTCTATGGGGTAAGACAATCATCCACATTTTTTTTCCTCAAAATACTACATGCAAGTAAAATCTAAAGTAAATTAAATTACATCAGCCTTCAAAGAGAAAATATTGTGGTTTCAAAAGTTTTACACTGTAGCACAAACAACTGAGCATGGCAAGCAGTCTGAGCACACAATAAAGCAGTATTTTGATAAATAATCTCCCTACAAGTGTGGAAAACCTTGCTATTAGCACTCTCATCACAGATACTATGGAGTCTTCTCTAGATGACTTTTCTGTAGCTGTTCAAATTTTCATTTACTCTAGTCAATGATTTTTAAAAAAAACATTTGAGGGGTTGCTTACCACCTGTATGCAACACCTTGCAATCTGCTGCTGAAGGCTCATTTTCACCCTCTTTAATGTTGCTGCTGTTGTCTTTTTCAAGCAGTCTGTCCACCATGGCAATAAGGCAGTTCAAACTCTTTGCCACATTGGCCCACACCCTGTCCTGAAAAGAGCAGAATTATCACTGCATGTTACTGAAGAAGAAAAAAAAGAGAGACAACAGTAAATTATTAACACCTTAAAGTGGAGACAGATGTGCAAATTACTAGAAATATTAGGTGTCAGCATATGACTGTTTCTCTCATCCTTCAGCCTATTACCAACCTAAGCCCTTTTCATGGAATTTTTTCTTACAGTGTAAATGAACCCAAACTCTTATGGGTGTTAGACACCGGAGAACATGTGCTTCAAACTCTACATGAAAATGCAGGCAGAGTTTCAGGTCTAATAGCAAGGAACTGAGCAGTCTGTCTATTTAAATGATACCTTAAGAGTGTAGACACACTCAAAGCCTTGCCAAATCAAACTTTGTGTGGGACTGCCAGTTTTGTCATAGTACTTAACAACCTCTTCTTGATAATTTAACATATCCTGTATTTTATCACATCAATTACTCTGCTGAAGCAAATGTAAAATTTAAGGACTAGAATGAGAAATTTGCTGCCATGGCATCTTTATTAGGTAACACAATTTCAATTTTGTTCCTCACCTCTCACATAAACTGCAACCATCACACTTATCTGAGTTTATAATAAATAAGAGAATTACAGGAGTAATAGAGTGATAGAAGAAATTCTGTATGAGCAGAGAACAAAAGAAATAATGTGGAGTGTAAGAAAGAGCTGTTATGGAACTGAGATACAGGGAGGGTCCTTCAGGTGCTGGATGCTGCAGAAATCAAAGCTCTTGCACCTACTTTTGTGGCACTGAATAAGAAGGAAAAAAACAAACTATACAAGAAATGAGGCTGTACATAAACCAGACAATCAGACTAAAACGAAACCATAACAAACCCACAGAAACCACCCCCCCCCATGTACATGTTTTAATGCTGAGTCATTCTGAAAATAATACAGAGCAACCAGAGTTTGCTTGAGGGTTAAAAATGGGATGATAACATCACTACTTTGTTTTGTACTTTACAGTGCCAGAAGCATTATGTATATGTCAGGTCTTCAGGCACAAAGATGAAGTTGCAAAAATAACAAGAAGAAGGTTAAAGAAAATTGAAAACTCAGAGAAATACCATAGTTCCATATAAATGGCAACACTTGGATTTTGTATGAAGGCAAATCTAGAACTACTACTAGGGCAAACATTTAAATCTTATGTTACTTTTCAACTATATGCCACACTTAAGCCCTTATTCTGACTAAAGGGATCTGATCTTTCCCTGTTCCCTCATCCTGAGGAAACAACCTGTGACAAATGGCATCCTGACCTAAGAGACATCATGTGGGCCTGCAGACAGAAGCAGGGACTTGCCCAACCTGTACAACAGAGTTCCTCTCCTGCAGCTCCCCAAACCTGATTCCTGGAGCATTCTTGTGGGCTGCCTTAAGGACAAGTGAGCATCCAGTTTATAGGTGAACACAGAAATGATGGTTTCATTTTCTCCCTAGATAAACCCATGCTTTAACCATACTATGAAAAAGATACTGTTGATTTGCAAGAGGCAAGAAGTTGGTCACACCCAAGCAAAACGGCATTTAATCCACAATATTTTTTTAAGTGCTGCATGTACAATGAAACATGTAGAAATATATGCACCTGTATATGTGAAACATACATGAAGCCATTAGACACGTGAGTATCTGATATTCACATGCTTAGACACAATTAAAAGTCAAAAGACAGGGGACAGGTATAAATTCCTTCAAAAGTTTCCTCCTATAAGCACCTCAAGCAATCCTGAAAAACATTTAGAATATGAGCGAAACTACTGATTTTTACCACCCACAAGTATAATTTTGGGGAGAAGGATTCTATGAAGAGCAGTGAAATACTGCAAATAGTAAAAATTCTGGCCCCAAATATCAGCAAGCTTTACCAGAGATTATCAGGGAGCTTCAGAGCTTCCAATCACTGAAGTTGCTGCAGAATATGCAACTCAAGTTGCTCAGCATGACTGCAGCAATGTAATTTCCCTTTCCTCTGTCTGCTGGGGGAGTTTAATCCCAACACAAAAAGCATTAAGCTCTTAATGAGCATCTGGAGTTATTGCACAAGCAACACAAATATGAACCTTTGTTTCACTTTGGAAAGAGCACTTTTGTCTTTTCAAATCAACTATTAACCCAGCATTGAGATGATGTCTATGCAATATTCACACCAACATTCCCTGAGGGTTTAGAAGCAAAATTCATAAACATCTGTTGACAAAAAGCTCACTCTTATTATCATGTATCTGGCTTTTTCACATACGAGCAAGTGAGAGGGAGCAAGGGCCTGTCTCACAGTTCTTTTCCTCCACACAGGAGGTTCCTGGGATTGTAGGCAGATAGAAAAAGTAGAGGTATGTATCATTCATTGAGATGTCGTTCTGTCTGCACCAAAGGCAGTCACATTTTTCTAAGAAGGCTGTTGAAATTCTGCCGTTCCACAGAACAATGTTCAAGTAAAAATGCAGCTTCCAATCAGTGAAAAAGTCAAGTGGCTTTCTATGATTCTCCATGAGAAGAAATTCATCCATTTCATATTGTCATCCTTTACTATTTCCAGAATATTTTCCTGTAGCCTAGCACACTTTCTACCAACCTTTTATCTCCTTAAGCAGTCTATTTTCAATCTACCTAAGAACAACCTCACAAGTGATCATTTTACAGCATGTGCCAGGTTAAAGGGCAAAATACAGTCCATGCAGCCTCTTAAGTAAGCATTGTTATAAACCCTCTGTGTGAAGTGAAGGATCAGGAGAAATATTTCTTGAAACACTGAAGTACTAAGACCCTTGTTTCCTAAGCAGGATACTTTTCCCATGATCACAGGTTTCCCATTAGCTGCTGGAGAAATGTGGATGGTAAGTTTGTGGTATGAAAGAATGAGAGAAACAAGATGTCTGTCTCTCTCTCATTGCTGCTTCTTTAAGTACAAAAGTCACGGCAGTGGCAGGGAAGGTGGAAATCTTTAAGAGGGCTTGACCCCATTGAGACAAGGCAGTGACACATTTACATCTTCTACTTCTTCCAAACTTTAGAAGCCATCTGGAATGTTATGGAGTCCTGGCTCATGTAGCTAGGTGTTGCTAGTTAGAAATGACCATGGTCACACTTCTGTCACCTCTGCTGTGGCACAGGCAAGCAGACATGCACACTGAAAGATCTCCATGGAAAGCTAGGCCTTGGCATCAGTGAAAGCTGGGTGCTTCTCCTAGGACAAGCAAAATAATTCTTTTTCATTCACCCAACTGAAAAAAATGTAATTAATTTCCATCTGATCTGATTAAAAAGTAGTACAGCTTCCTCATTTCAGAGAGCAGGAATGGATACTCTATTCTGTCACTGCACCTAACTGGATGTCTTCCTTCTAAACACTGCCAGCAAGTGGAGTCCCAGAGGCTGTCTTTTTGTTTTTAGAGGATTCTCAGCCTTTCTGAATTCACCAGAGAACTCCTCAGTCATTTCATGTCCCTCCATATACACCACTGCAGTTGTGTGCTTTACTTGTGCCAGGTATGACACAGCATCTGCACTTCCCAGTGCTCTGAGGATGCTGTGTCTCCTTCATATGAGCGGATTTTCAGATATTTCCTTAAGGTCCTTTTGAGCTCTGTTCACAGATAAAGCAAATATCTTAAGTAATCTGCATGATTAACACTCTCTTGTGCTGTGGCACATGGAATGGAATAGATCACACACACTTCAGTCTTTTAGCCTGAAAAAAAACCCCTTTCTTGGGGTGACTTAATGATGTGTATCCCCTATCGCCGCTCTATGCCTAGACATGATTCCTGTACCTTTCTGTGCCTTTCAAACTGGGTGCAAGAGAAGGAAAAAAAAAAAGCCAGATAAACTTTTCAAAGCAGTTTGTGCTCCAAGGACACAGAGATAGCTGCTGCTTTCTGTGGCAGCAAGAGCAGAGAAAAGCACCTTCCGGTTTTTCCTAGCTCTCGGCCCCTTTTCTCTGGAGAGAGACGGACAATTAAACCTTTTTTTCTGGGACTTCGGCTTCTTCTTCTCCTTCTCTTCTGAACTGTTGAGAACACCAGAACTCACTTGGGAGAGCTTTCCACCGAGGTCTGGAGGGGCCTACGCCGAACTCCAGCTCCAAAGAGGAGAGAGAGAGAGAGAGACCACAGAAAGGACTCTAAAAGCTTCCCAGGTTTCTCTCCACAGCGAGAGGTTTTATTATTTAGCATTATTATTCTTTTCCCGTGTGTTTGTTAAATAAACAGTTGGTTTTTTTCCCTTTACTTTCCTCCAAGGGAAACTTTTTTTTCCCGAACC
>VZRS01012527.1:3221-30460 GCA_013398055.1 Ifrita kowaldi
TGGGTCAGTGGCAGTGCCAGCAGGGCCAGAGGGTGGCAGTGGATGGGTCAGTGGCAGTGCCAGCAGGGCCAGAGGGTGGCAGGGGCTGGGTCAGGCCGGGCACAGGGCCCGGTGCCACCCTGCGCTGTGCCCTGGTGGCACCACCGACCTGGAGGGATTTGGAAGCTCCCGCTGGTGCCACATCCAGTGGCACCGGCCTGGCCGAGCCCACGCTGTCCCTGGGGTGTCCCCGGGGTGTCCCCGGGGTGTCCCTGGTGCTGCGGGGGCTCAGAGCGCCCGGAGAGCCGGGTAGGGGCAGGAGTTTGGGTGAGGTTGTGCAAGAGCTCTGGTGTCAGATGCCAACTATTTGTTTACTCCTTTCAAGATCCAACATAATGAGTTTGTTTACGAGGCCTGGGATGGAGCAGAAGGAACCCATTTGATGATTTGGAGAAATCAGCTCTCCAACCATTGCTTACACAACACAATGACCTGAGCAGCTTCTGCACCCTGGTTTTGATAATTAAAACCCCCCCCAAACCTTCGTCTTCCAATCCCAAAGGATAATTGGATTGTCTCCTCATTTGCTGTTGATTCCCTGTGAAATTCCTGTGGGTTGTTTTCAGGGGATAATCCAGGGCAGGCTCCGTGTTGTGGTGGCGTTCAGACCGTCCCTGTGTGGTGACTGAGGGGGGGACAACCTGCAGGATGGGTCCCAAAAGAGTTTGGGGCAGGTTCGGGGGCAAAACCAGCTCTGAACAGAGCTCCTTGTGTTTGCTTTTAAATTCTCCAATGCACAACTGGAGGAAAAATGCTTTTCCCTGGAATTCTGTGTTGCGTTGTTGGATAATGGGAGTATGGGAATAACCCGAGCCATTGTCTGCACAGGAATATTGAGTGCAGGTTCTATTTAGGGAGTGAGGACAGCAGGGATGTGCTGCCTGCCACAGCTGTGCCTGAGCATTCCTGGCTTCAACAGAAGCTGGAAAATCCGTACAAAAGTTAGGCTTGGGATACTCCTGTGAGCGCTGGAGGAGGTCTGGTGTTCTCCTGACTCCTGAATTGTCTGTGCAGTGGGATTCTCCTGCTGTCCACACCTTTCTGGGATCTCTGGAAGTTCCTAGGCTCAGTTTTCGTTGATGGCAATATCCAGCTGGGATATCCATACTGGGGCTGTGGCTGCCCCTGGATCCCTGGATGCGTCCAGTGCCAGGCTGGAGCAACCCGGGATAGCGGGAGGTGTCCCTGCCCGTGGCTGGGGGATGGAATGAGGTGATCTTTAAGGTCCCTTCCCACCCAAACCATTCCATGATTCCGTGGTTCTGTGTCCCAAGGGATTGTGATGGGCCTGGCGGCTGCTGGGTGTCACCTTCAGGTGACCCTGGGATCCTCCCATGGCATCCTCTCCTCGTCCTGTGGCTCCCTGAAAACCCGGCACGCTCTGGGCAGCCGATCCCTCCTCCAAACCCTGCTAACTCGGCTCTGGAAGGTTGGGAATCTCGTGCTGATCCACATTTTTAACCCCGAGCTGTGGGACACTGAAATCTCCCGCCCGTTGTTGTCCTGCCCTCCGCTCATCCCCTTCCTGTGGCTTTTCCAAACCTCCTCATCCCACTAGGGTGACCTTTCCCTTCTCCCTCGGTCTGTTCCCGTGTCAGTCCTCGTGGGAAGAACCCACAAAGCCGATCCTGGAGTTTTTATCCCGTTCCTTCACCGGTTGGTGTTTGTTCCCCTGATTTGTGGCGTTTGGGGACATTCACCACCCGCAGCTGCCTCTGAAGCACAGAGAGCTCCTTTAATCCCTGGAATTCCTGATCTGTGCAGGGTTCAGCTGCTCCATCCCGTTGTTCCAGGGAAGCTGGACGGTGTCCTGACAGTAGTGAGAGCTTGGAAAAGTGGGAATTGTGGAGAGAGAATTCCCTGGTGTTTAGGAAATGAGACCTTTTTGGGTTTGGGATGAGTTCCCTGCTGGCTCCTGGGCTGTTCCTGCCCTGAACTTGAAAGGTTGCAAACCAAAGATGTTGTTCCTAGAGCCTGGAAAAGTGCTGGAATATTGCAGAGGATTTGGGAAGAGCGGAGGTGGGGATGTGGGAAGGTCTCTGTTGGAGGAGCAGCTTTGGAGGTGCTTCCATGAGGAAGCAGCTGCTGAGCCGGAGCAGCAGGAGAGCCCCTCTCCCAGGGAATTGGATTTGGCTCCAGAAAAATGGTGGGAATTCTGGGATGGAGAGGGAGGGAGCAGGGGAAATTATGGAGAGAGAATTCCCTGGTGCTTGGGAAATGAGAGCTCAGGTGATGGGACAACAGGGATGAGTTCTCCAGAGAGACTCCTGGGCTGTTCCTGCCCTGAAGTGGAAAGGTTTAAACCTAAGGAAAAGCCTAAGAAATTATTCCTAGGGCCTGGAAAACTGTTGGAATATCGCAGAGGATCTGGGAGGAGCAGAGGTGGGGGCATGGGTAGAGCACCTTGGTTCATGAAAACCCCCCTGAACCCTCATCTCCCAATCCCAAAGTAGAACTGGATTGTCTCCCTCTTCCGTGAGGAGGCCGGGCCGGAGCAGCAGGAGAGCCCCTCTCCCAGGGAACTGGATTTGGCTCCGGACAAATGGTGGGAATTCTGGGATGGAGAGGGAGGGAGCAGCAACGCTGAGCTGCGTGGATACCGCTTGGCTGCTCCCAATTCTCTTTTTGGGAGCTGGTGGCTGCTTCTGGTTTCAATCACGGCCGTGATTGCATAACTGGGAATGTTTTCCTGTTTTGATGTCTATTAAAATCCCAAATTGCTGCGAGCGACCCCGTGCACGGAGCACAGAGCCCCTGCCAGGGGCACTTACGTAACGGTTGTGGATTTAGAGGTGAAACAGCCCCGTCCTTCTGGGCTTCTGGAAGGAAGAAATCCCAGCAGGAATTGCCAAGGCCCGACAAGGAGAGGTGGCAGACGAGGGAATGAGGAGTCGGGATTTAGGAAGGGCAAGGTCAAGGAAAGAGGCCAGAACAGAAGAAACCGCGGCGGAGCGAAGTGAAATCAGAGAGTGGGAAGGCTGCCGGGGGTTTTTAGGGAGCTGGGAGCTATTCCCAAATCCCAGGGTCTGTATCTGTCTTGGCTCCCACAAAGGTAAATGGGTTCTAAATGAAAACCATCGCCGCTGCCGTTGGATTTCTCTCGGAAAAGCCGTCCAAGGAAGGTTGTTCCTGCACCTTGTCTGGCTCCCTGCTGCTTCTGATGGCTTCTGGTAGCTCAGACCTCTTTAACTCCGGCTTGGAAAGCAACCTTATCTCCTGCTTTCCTGGGGATTTTAACCATCCTATTCCCTTTTTTCCCTGTCTTTGCGCCACTTCCTCCATGTCTCTCAGACCTTTAGAAGTTCTTATTGCAGTCCCGTGGTGAGAATTGAATTTCTTGGCATGGAAATTTTAGCTCAGGCTTTTCTTGGACTAGGCCCAGGCAGCTGGGAATATTTGCTGCAGCCATCCCAGTAGCAGGAATTCCGTGCTGCAGGAATACCTGGAGCACTTCCTGGCGTTGTCTGGGCTTGGCTGTGGAGGAGCAGCTCAGGAGCTGCAGAATTGGGGCAGAACCTCCTTAGGGTTTGGACCAGGGGCTTGAAACTGGAATTGTGTGAGCAGAGTGGGCTGAAACCCTGGGATAATGGTTGGATTGATGATCTTGGAGGTCTTTTCCAGCTTTAATGGTTCTGGGAAGGAGGCGAGACCACAAAGAGCATCTCGGAGGGTGGGATTTGGGGACATCCTCCTGCCCTTTGCTTCCCAACCTGCAGCATCCATGGCCTCGCGCTCTTTCCCGAGGGAGATTTGCGGCCGGAGCCTTTTTTGGGAACCTGGTGTGTGGGTGATGACAGCTGCAGGGAATTATCCTGGAGGGATTGGGAATTCTACATCAGCCCTGACAAAAACTGTGTGGCCGGGGCAAAGGCCCCGGCGTCCTCCTGCAGCCTCGGCTCAGCCTCTCTCCTCTGGAGGATTCCAGAAGGATAAAAAAAGAAGCTGCTCATTTAATTTCCTTCCTTGGAAGAGCCAAAACCAACAGTGTAAAACCAGACACATGGCAGGGGAAGAAAAGCCTTTCCAAGGCCTCTCCCCGCCGGAGCAAGGCCGGGACTGTTGACATTTTCCTCTGGGTTTCTGCTGCTGCCCTTGGTAATCCCGACCAGGAGCCAAGCGAGCAAAAGCCCCGGGCCCTGTTCCACATGTGTCCATCCATGGGAAGCACCAGGGCTTTTTTTGGAATAGCAGAGCCAGGGAAGAGTCGCTCCTCGCTGGGATCGGGGAGGAGCTGTCGGGAAGCACATGGAAAATGAGGCCCTGAGTGATCCCAGGGGTTCTCCGGCGTTGCTGTTGTTGACCCTGACCTCTGGAGCCTCCTGTGGGATCCCTCAGCTGCTCCAGGGAAGCGGCAGCCCCTGGGAGTGTCCTGGGCAGCCTCGGCCGCTGCCGGAGCTGTGGAGGATGGGAGGGATGGGCAGGACATGGATATGCAGCCCCCGGGATTGCCGGCGTGCGTTGGGAATTGCTGCTGGAGCCGTGGAATGGCTGAGGCTGGAAAAGCCCTCTGAGATCATGGAGTCCAACCATCCCCAGCACTGCCAGGGCCAGCACTGCCCCACGTCCCCAAGGGCCACATCCACAGGGCTTTAAATCCCTCCAGGGATGGGGACTCCAGCCCTGCCCTGGGTTTTCTCCTTCCCATGGAGAAATTTTCCCTGATATCCAATCCAGTCTCCTTCTTTGTTCTCCTTGTGTCGTGCTGCTGTGGGGAAACCAAATTAACTTGGAGCAATGGCCTTGGGAATGAGGAAGGTGTTTGGGAATGAAGTGTGGACCTTGCTCAGGTCCAGCAGATGGACTTGCCAAAAGGAAACAGCCTCAGGCTGGGCCAGGGGCGGCTCAGGGTGGACATCAGCAGGAATTTCCTCATGGAAAGGGTGGTCAGGCCTTGGAATTGCCCAGGGGGGTTTGGAGCCCCCATCCCGGGAGGTGTGAAGGAATTCCTGGACGTGGCACTCAGTGCCCTGGGCTGGGGACAAGGAGGGCATCGGGCACAGCTGGGACTCAGTGATCCTGGAAGGCTTTTCCAGCCTCAGGGATCCTGGGATCTGAGTTGGTTCTGCAGGACAACCTGAGCACCCTCCCCAGGGATTGTGGTGAAATCTGGGAACGTCCTTTTGGAAATCTGCTGCTCCTCAAAAGCGTTCCTACCCTTGGTTCCTCCTCTGTTGGTGCTGCCAGGCAATTTTTGGGTTTAAAATTTGGAAATTATGAGATTTTTTGGGAACAGACAGTCACAGGGAATGTGACAGAAATTTTGGGAAGGGCAGAAGCCAGAGAAGGAATAGGTGCTTGAACTGTTGATATCCGAGCTGCTCTTTCCTCTCTGGAAGTTTACAAATGGCAGGTGAAGGGAAGGAGTGGAGTGTGAGGATGGAATTAGAAATGGGAATAACTGGGCAGGAATAACTTCAGGAATTTGTGATGTTGATAAGGTCCAGCTTTGAGTCAGAACATTTTCTGAGATGTTTTGGGGAAAGAAAACCTTGTCGGAGCCTTCTCCTTGCTCCCAGGTGTATCTGGAGTGTAGGGATGGAGTAGCAGCACCACGCCTACAACGCTCACGTTCCGTCCTTGGTCTCCCAGGGAATTAATTCTGTTCAATCTCAGAGGCTTGAAGGAGGAGTTGAGCTTAAATGAGGATTTCAGGGTGGCTTTTGGGAGGATTCCCACTTTTCCAGCGGGGTGTGGGACTCACCCTGCAGTGCAGTTTCTCTCTGATGAGGCTGATTTGCTCAGTGCCCCAAGAATTTTATTTAAAACTTCCTAATGTGGTGATTCCTGGTTGCTCCAAGCCCCATCCAACCCAGCTTTGGACACTTCCAGGGATGGGGCAACCACAAACTAAACAAAAAATAAAATCAAAACTGAATTTCAGCTCAATTCAACCTTTGCAGAATTGACTTTTACAGAAGAAATCTCCATAAATCCCCGCTGATTTCTGACAAGGAGCTGCCATTGTCCAGAAATCCAATGAATGTCTGAATCGGACGGGATAAAGTGGGAATAACTCAGCTGAGCAAATAATGCCTCTCCATAAAATGGCCTGGAATAACACGCCAAGGACTGGAAAAACACGGCGGTGACCAAGGAAAACACCGGTGCATCCATATTAATTTTTCATTTTCAGTTCAGAGAGAAGCCCTAAGTCACTGTTAAAGTGTATTTTAAATTTTTACGTCCTTTTTCGTGCCCCGATAGAGCAAACCAGGCCTGTTCAGGAAAGGCCTTCAGCGTGCCTGAGTCACCTTCAGGGGAAATTAAGCACGTGCTTAAAGCTGAGCTTGCTCCCAAGCTTGTTGCTGATTCCAGCATCCCAAATTCCCGAGCCTTGCTGGAAAACGGCTGAAATTCAGCATTGGCTGGAAATTTCATTGTAGCAAACAGTCAGAACAGAAGAAATATTTCCACTGTGTTGTTAAAATACGGAGGAATATTGTTTTAGGCAGAGCTTTTGTGGCATTGTCTGCAGCCTGAGAAAGTCCAGAGCAGCAAAATCCACCCAAAAGCCGTTTTGACGGAGCTGGAATTCTCTAATTCCTCGTGTCAGTGCGAGCGGGATGTACGGAGCGCACACAGTGGGATTTTCAAAACAAGGGCCCTCACAGCTTTAAATAATTATTGGGAATCAAGAGGAGATTGAACAGCCTCTCTCCCACCTCCCATCCTCATCCCCGCGCCTGCTCCCTTCCCCGGGCGGGCAGTGGGAATTCGGGGTGCCTCGGGAAGCTCCCGCTCTGCTCTGGGCCAGGATTAAAGGATTCTGATTTCCCTCGTGGGTTTTCTCACTTAAAAAAACCCCCCTGGAATGGCTGCACTGGGAGGTGTTTACAGGAACCCAGCCGGGGCTGTCAGAGGATGGGAAGCGGCCACAGCCGCTGGATTTGGGAGCCCGGAGGTTCCCAAATTGAAATGTTACAGAAGTGCCGAGGAGCTCGGAGGGGAAGGGAAAGAGGAGACGGATATTTGGGAAGGGGAGTGTCCCCTGGGTGGGATTGATGGATTTTATTGCACTGGCAGCGTGGGGGGCATCTAGATCCTCGGGATGCTGGCAGCAGGAGAGGCTCCTGCTGCCTGGAATTCCTGTTGGGATTCTCTGCCTTGACAGCCCGGGCCTCCGTGTCTGCGGGGGAAGTTCAGCCCCTGGATTCGGGAGCAGGGGCTGGGATTGCTGACAGGAGCCATAACGGGCTCCGGGGTCACCATTCCTGCCTGTCCGAGGGGCTCATCCAGGGCCTTCCGTCATCCCAGGAACGGCCCCGTCTGGTGCGCACAGAGTTCCTGGAGCAGCGTCAGGGCTTGGCGTTGCCTCTGCCTTTGACCTGGGGTGCTGAAGGAAAATATTCCGCAGGCAAAAGAGATCAAATCCGGGCTGCTCCGAGGGCGGCTCACGGGATCCATCCCGGAGCAGCTGGAGCCGCGGGGAGTCTCCTCGTTCTGTGTGCCTTGGGAGCAGAGCTCCCTGCGGGATCCCACTTCAAGGAGCGTCCCTGTGTGTTTATGGTGCCACACACACGGAGCAGCGCGGAGCCTCTTCCAGGCACTGCCGAGGGCTGCAGCTGCCTTGGAAAAGCAATTCCTCGTCTCCCCATCTTTGTCCTGTGGAAAGGCACGAGCCGAGATAGGGAGTTCATCCCTCCAACCCCAAATGCCAGGGATTCGCTGCCCTTCCTGCCGTCCCTGCCGCCTCCGGCTGTGCAGGGAAAGAGCACCGAGGTGTTCCGCAGATTTTTGGCTCTCTGTGGATTTCCAGGCTGCCTGGCTGCCTTTTTGAGCCCGAAGGTTTGTGGGGTTGGTTTCTTCCCTGTTTTTCCCTCTTGTCCGTTCATCCCAGGTGTTTGTCTGAGCTCACTTGGACGTCGCTCGCGCCAGCGATCGTTGCTGCCTTTCCCATCACTCAGGAATGTGGCATTTGGGGTGATGGAAACATCTCCTGCTCCTTGTCCAGGGAGCAGTGGCTGAGTCCCCATCCCGGGAGATGAAGGATCTCTGGGATATCCTTGGAGTTGCTGATTTTAGGGCTCTTTTCCAGCCTCAGGATTCTGTAGAATCTCAGCTCTGCTTTGCTCACGCAGGTGCAGCAGGTGAGCTCCTCCACTAAAGAATTCCCGTGACCCAGGAGCTCTCTCCCTAAAATATTTTCCATGTGGAGTGGCGGGAAGCTCGGGCAGAATGTTCTGAGTTGGACCCACAAGGAAGTCCACAAGGAATTCCATAATTCCATGGAATTACAGAACGGTTTGGGGTGAAAGGGACCTTAGAGATAATCTCATTCCAACCCTTGCCATGAGGAGGATCCATGACAAGGATCACCAGCCCAGCTCCTGATCCTGCCCAGGACACCCCAAAATCCCACCCTGTCCCCCTGGGAGCATTGTCCAAATGCTCCTGGAGCTCTGGCAGCCTTGGGAATGTGCCCATTCCCTGGGAGCCGTTCCAGCTCCCACCAGACTTCCTTCCTGAAGAGCCTTTATCTCCAAGCCTCCCCTCCTAGGGAGTCACTTTAGAGAAGCTTGGAGGTGGTTGGAGGTTGGAGAGGTTTTTGGGATGCAGCGGGACACAGTGGGAAGCACAAGGTGGAGCAGAGGGCTGGAATCGCCTGAAATCCCACCCTGGTTTTGCACTCAGCTGCTGATTTCTAGCAGAGCTGGGCCAGAGGAGGTCCGTGAGCCCGGGGAGATGTTGGGGAGTGAGCTCAGCTCGTGTTTCCCGCAGGGCTCCGGAGCTGCTCTCACGTGAAGCCGCAGTGGGAAGGCAGAGATAAGAGAGCTGCGTGCAGCCTCTCCATCAGATTGCAATCAGCTTTGACTCCTCCTCCTGTTTCTCGCTTCTGAAGTTGGGAACAAACCCAGCTTTGTATAAATGATGTTCCTAAAGGAGACTTCACTTCCCACTTTTCTATTTATAGAGGGCCCTTTCCTCGTGCATATGGAGAGCAGCTTGGTTCTCCCGTCCTCAGCAGCTCCTGTTTGATCTCTTGTGCATCTTCCAGGAACGGGGATCGATAACTGATCCATTCAGGACTGAACTGAAAGTTTAGAATGGTTCAAAGCCGGGTGGGATGGGGCTGGGAGACCCCTGGGACAGAGGGAGGTGTCCCTGGCCATGGCACTGGATGGGCTTGAAGATCCCTTCCACCCATCCCGTTGTGGGATTCTCTGAATGCTGCAGCCACATCCCGAAGATGCTCAGCCAATGCTCCTCCTTCTCCTTCTCCTTCTCCTTCTCCTTCTCCTTCTCCTTCTCCTTCTCCTTCTCCTTCTCCTTCTCCTTCTTCTCCTGCCTCCGCCTCCACCTTCAGCACTGCCTTTCTCTCCCACTGGCACGGTCCAATTCCAGGTTTTCCTCCTCCTCCTCCACATGCCCTGGCCCAGCCTCAGGAATAACGTGGTGCTTCTTGAGCCACTCCTCATTTTCCTGATATTCTGCTGCTAATCCTGCTCAGTCCAGTTAAACCGTGATGAATTAATATTAGATAGAAAGTCGAGAGCTGGTCAAGGGACCAACCTGAGTGTCCAGGAACTTCCTGACATCACTGAGCTTCCTGCAGATTCCTGACAGGGTGAGGAGTGTCATTACTCCTCAAAAAGCCACCCTACCTGAGCTAAAGAGCCTGAGGAGTTGGGATCATCCCATTTACATCCCCACTTCCATCCATGGACCAAACCCAGCACTGCTGCAGCTCCCACTTGGTTTTTCAGCTCTTGGCAGTTTCTAACAGGTTTGGACCGTGTCCCAAGCCTGGCTTAAAAGGGCTGCAGGACACCTCAAGTGGCATTTGTTATCCTGTGAGTTGTGCAGCTCCGTTTCCACGTTGTCCTTCTGAGACAAAACGAGGAGCGTGCCAAGATCTTCCATCGGCCCCAAAGCCTTTCCACGCTCCCTTGGCTGCATCTCCGCCTGTTCTCCTGCTGCCTTTCACGAGTGACCCAATTTGGAAGCAACTGAAGCACCCAAAGAGGTTCTTGGGATGAGAAGGAAGGGATTGTGCTGCCCTGGATCCCGTTTTTGTGCTGGGAATTCCGTGGAGCCAGGGTTCCGTGAGATGACAGCTGTGACACCGCCGTCACAAGCTCTGAAGTCCCTCCAAAACCTCCTTTCCCTGCTGTCTGCTCAGCGCCCTCGGTCGGCTCCCGAGCTGGGGAAATTTGGGCTGTGTTGGGATCAAAGCTCTGCTCGTGTTCCCTGCGAGTTTCAACACTTGTGGTCGCCGGGTGCCCTGGCCAAGCTCGAGCTGTTCCCTTTCAACACCCACAACTCCTGCTCCTTCCAGGGGTGATTAGGCACGGAGCTCGAGCGGAGCCGGGATTGAGGAACTCGTTTGAAGGCATGGTTCAGGGGTTTACATAATCATCAGGAGTTGCTTTAATTAGGCCCAGCAAAAAGTTTCAATTTTAGAAACGTTCCACTTTTTACTGCCCTGCTCAGAGTCACAGCTGAGTCGTGAAGGAACCGTGAAGACTGAAAGAATTCCAGAGGAGAACGAGGTCACTGGGAGTGGCTTCAGAAGGACGCATTTCCACCTCTGGAAGATCCCCAAATCTCCACACACAGCGGCTCCTCAGCCAAGCACAGCTCCCATCTCTGAGAATCCCAGATGGTTTGGGTTGGAGGGATCTTAAATCCCATCCGATGCCACCCCTGCCATGGGCAGGGACACCTCCCACTGTCCCAGGCTGCTCCAAGCCCCAATGTCCAGCCTGGCCTTGGGCACTGCCAGGGATCCAGGGGCAGCCACAGCTGCTCTGGGAATTCCGTGCCAGGGTCTCATCACCCTCCCAGCCAGGAATTCCTTCCCAATATCCCATCCATCCCTGCCCTCTGGCAGTGGGAAGCCATTCTTCCCCTCTCGATTTTTTAAGTATTTTGGGGGGTTAAAGACTCATGCTGTGAATTGGCCTTCACAATTCTCATACAGATTTTCAGCATTTTAGCCTAAAATGTGAATATTTAGATGCAAATTCTTCACACGCGGAGTGTTGGAAGGGACCCACGAGGACCATGGAATCCAACTCTTATTGGGACATGGAACTGGGTCTGATGGTCACATCCATTCCGAGGAATCATCAGTGCAATCAGGGAATGATCCACGTGAACGTTCTGTGCAGCTGCAGAGAGGAACATTTAATTAATTCCGAGGCAATTACCCTGACGAGCTGGTCCAGCTCCGAACAGGGACATTTTCCCAGTTGCTGTGTGGAGGCCAGATGGGAACACAGGCTGTTATTAGTGCTTGGCTTGCCTTTCCTGAGGTTCCTGGCAGGTAATCAGTGTATTTTTCCCATTTGGAGGTTTGGATTTCGGCGTTCTGGGAATTAGGCCCACAGGGACATCCAGGAGATGTTTCAGTGTGAATGGAAGGTTTATTTTATTTTTATATTCCCGCTAGGAAATATTCCTTGCCCTTGCCAAATACCAGGATGCAAATAGAAATCTCTGGGCTCCGTTTGGCAGCAGATGGAAAACGAAACCAGGCAGGAAGTTTTCTAGAACTTAGTGTGGACTCCTGGGATTTGGTAAAACCTGGTGTGGGTCACCTCATTGCTGCCCTCCAGCACTGCTTTTCATGGGATCGTGAAGGCTGGAAAAGGCCTCCAGGATCACACAGAATCACGGAATTAACTCGGCTGGAAAAGACCTCTGAGGCCATCGAGTCCAACCCGTGACCTAACACCCCCTTGTAACCCAGACCATGGCACCAAGTGCCACATCATCAAGGCCAGCCTTTGAGGTGACCTTTTGGTCACCTCCTGCTGTGCCCAAGCCCAGGGGTGAGGTTGTTGACCACGGTGACCTGCACTGGTTCAGTGCCTGGGTCTGAGGCTTTCTGCCACCAAAACCAGAAGTGACCAGTTCCAAGTGGTCCATGAGGTGTTGTCCTCATCCTCATCCTGTGTGTGCTCTGCAGTTCATGGATTCAGTTTGGGGATTTTTCTGCTCTTGCTGAGGGGTTTTTCATGTGGACCTAATGTGGAGTTGCTCAGGGACCTCATGAGGAGCTGCTCATAGATTAGTGAGGAGTTGCCCATGGACCTCATGAGAAGTTGTTCATGGACTGCATGAGGAGTTGCCCATGGATCTAGCAAGGAGTTGTTGATTGACTGCATGAGGAGTTCACATGGAATGAGGAGTTGCCCATGGGTCTCATGAGGAGTTGCCCATGGACCTGATGAGGAGTTTGGCTCTGTGGCATCGTCTCTGTGAAGGCAGGACCTGCTGGTGGAGCAAATCCCCCTGGGCTGTTGTTGATGGGGAAGCTGGAGGAGGTTCAGCTCCATCAGCAGCCAGAGGAGTGTGGAGGGCGTGGATGCGAGGGCAGGAATGAACCACCTGTGGTGGTCAGCAGGAGCTGGATGCACTGCCTGGTGGATGGAGAAGGGGTGAAGGACTTGGATCTGGTTCATGGCGTGGCCAGGAAGGCCCAAACAGCTGAGATCCAAACTTCTTTTCATGGGAGTAGGACTGGAGCTGTGGGGCGGAGGGACAGGTTGTGTTCCCTATGCTGCTGGATTTGGGGAATTAATGGAATTCCAAAATTCTCCTTCCTCCATGTCAGACTTTCTGGGATGTTCACCTTGATAGGCTGTAGTGCTGTTCCTGCGGATTGTGAAATCATGGAATGGTTTGGAGGGAACTTAAATCCCATCCAGTGCCACCCCTGCCATGGGCAGGGACACCTCCCACTGTCCCAGGCTGCTCCAGCCTGGCCTTGGACACTGCCAGGGATGGAGCAGCCAGAGCTTCCCTGGGTTACTGGTTTGAGCTGATGATCTTAAGGATCTTTTCCAACCAGAATGATTCCATGATCCCACCTGTGCTGGGTGCCACATTCCTTGGAGCAGTTTGGAGCTGGCTCATTCCATGCCTGGACGTGAGTTTGATGTTGGCAAAGCCGGAACTGGCTCAGTGGGAAGCTCCCGGTAACAGCAAATGGTGCTGGGGGGAACCTGAGGGATCGAATTAGGAATTGCTGTTTTGAACCAAACTGAATCGCACCAAAAATAAGATGGAGAGAGTGATCAAGCTGTGGTATTCCAAATATTTGAAGGCAGAAATAAATATATTGAATTTCCGTGGTGGTAGATCCGCAATTTCCTCTCGTTAGAGGACAAACTGTTAAGGGACGTTGTTTGGTTTTTGTTGTTTTGGGGTTTTTTAGCTCTGCCTTTGACTTCCACCCGAATTCGTGTTTTCCTCTGACCAAATCCAATTCCAAGGAGGCTGCCCTGGCTTTTCCAACTGGTGCACAACTGGCATTGTGGCACCAAAGGCTCTGATCACTTGGAACTGTTGATGCTGGTCAGTTTTATTTGTCTTTTCCAAATTTACCACCTGGATATTTGCTGGGAACTGGCAGGATTTGGGATCAGGTGAGGCTGGGACACAAATGGGGGCCAGAAATAGCAAAACCTTGAAACTGTAGAAGGTGAAGGTTGCTCACATCAGGTTCAGGGATTTATTCTGCATCTGATATCAAAGTTGGTGATGATGTCATCAGAGAAATTCCATCTTAGTTTGCCTCTCTGAGATCCTAGAAGTCATGGTAAAATGGAAATCCATTCATTTTTAGGGAATTGGCTCCCAATTCCTGGGGACCCGTGGTGGCTCAGGTGTCCCTGTGGTCGGGCCCTTTGCTGGGCTCCCAGGGAGGGACCTGCTGTGTTCTCATCCCTCATCCCAACCCGTGCTCGTTTCCAGGGAAAGGTTTGGACTTCAGTGGGATTGTTGGGGGGATGAAGGGAGCCCTTGCAGAGGTGAAGTCGCTCCTCACAGTCCTGTGCTTTCTGGAGGATTTTGGTGCTGTCCCTAAAGGTTTGATTTATTGGCTGCGAGGCCGAAGCCGCTGCTGCCGGAGCAGCCCCGGGAGCAGGGAATGAGGGTAATTACCAGGAAATTATTCCGTGGCCTTCAGCGGGGCTGCTCTCCCTTTTTGGCTGCTGGTGCTGCAGTCTGGGAAGGAGAGCTCATTCCCGACCATTCCTGAAGGAGGGGAGGTGCAGGGTCAGCGTTTCCCGTGTGGATCCCAGCTCTGCCCGTGCCGGAGCGTGGGAGCGCGGAGCTGCCTGGGATGGACATGGATCAGAGGCCCTTGGGACCTCCTGGATGTTGGGGTTCTCCTGTAGGAAACCGGGATCAATAATGAGTGTGGGAGAGTGAGGGGTTGGTGCTCCCATGAGACAACTGCAAGGTACCTGATCCCAAAAAATGCTGTTTGATGGATTTTGCAGCTCCAGGAATATGGAATATCCATGGTTTGCGTGTGGCAGAGTCTGTCAGCTGCAGACTTCCTACGATTTGCACAATCCAGGGAATCACAGAGCGGTTTGGGTGGGAAGGGACATTAAGGATCATCCCATCCCACCCCATCCATGGGCAGGGACACCTCCCACTGTCCCAGGTGGATCCAAGCCCCAGTGTCCATTCTGGCCTTGGACACTGCCAGGGATCCAGGGGCAGCCACAGCTGTGCCAGGATCCTCTGGAGACACCTCAGGGTACACAGAGTGTCTGGATAGGATGGAGTTAAAAAATCATTGATGTGGAATCAGTTCCAATGGATTTGGGGTGTCCTAAAGGAACGGATTTTCTTATGGCCAAGATCCATATGGGAACAGGGGGAGCTGCTTTCCTCTCTGGCCCTTGTTGGGAGTGGCATCTTCTAAATAAGATTTTTGCTTCATCTTTTGACCTTTGCTCCCGAGCTGCTGCACCTTTCAGGATGTGGGATGGAACAGTTCAGGGAAAAGATTCCGAGTGAGCCACATCCTGATCAATCCCTCTGGAACGTCCTCGTGGCAGGTGTTGGTTTGATTCCACCTGGAGCTTCACTCCAGGCCACAGAACATTCCCCTTGGAGCACTGGGGTTTATGCAGGGGTTGTCCTCATCCCACTGGAGCTGGCTTTGCTGGACAAAGATGGGACAGCTGGAATCTTTAGCAGTGCTGGAAACAGGATTTGTGAGGCTTGAGGGGTTTCATTCATTTATCAAAGAAGGGGGTTTTGATTTGTTGTTGGAGAACACTGATCGTAGCCACTGTTTGAAATAAGCAGCCAGGAGTTGAGGAGATGAAGGTCAAAGCTGGGTCAAGGCTCGGGAGTGGAGTAAAGACCTCCAGGGATGATCCACCAGGGTTTGTGGTGGCCATTGCATCATCCCTGGAAACCCTTCACAATCCCAATGAGTCATTTTTTCCGAAATCTCAACGTTCCAACCACAACCCCTGACCTCGAGGTGGGCATTAATCAGTGGCCAGGTCCTCATCTGCATTGTTTGGGGTTCGAGGCTACCTGAGCGCCGTGATCCTAAAACCTCATCCCTGTAGGAACAGGAGCTTCAGACTCCTTGTTTTTCTTCTTGTGGCGAGGACCAGATTTCAAAAGCCAAGAGGAGTTTAAAGGGAAGGGAAGCTGAGCTCCAGCTGGGGCAGCCAAAAGGATTCGGGAGCTGTGATTTGGGCTCTGATAACGCTCCCTGTGTGGCCCGGGGCGAGCTGTTAATCCAGGGGTGCCTCCCTGTGCCAAACTGTCCAGGAGCTCCAGGCTCCCGCTGGAACGAGGCGTTTTTAACAGGCCGTTAATGTAAATAGGGAACCATTACCGGCTTTTTGTGGGTATTTTGTTTATGACAAAGGGTGGCTGCGTTTAGGGGAGATGCCCATTTTCCAGACCTCCTTCATTTCACTCCTGGGAGATGTTTTGACTCTTCCAAAGAGGATTTTTCTTGACTCGCGGCCACCGCTGCGGTGCTCGGTGCCGCCAAGTTCAATGTTCTCCTGGATGGAATAAAACCTGTTTATGGATTTTGATGAAACTTGGAAATTCTTGAAGTGCTGAACTTGCTGCGTTACGGGAAAAGGAGTCAGGCTGTGACTCACAAAGGAGCCTGACCTTGGGGGAGAGGGTGGCCTTGGACACCAGGGCTTGGCTGAGTCAGAAAGGGCTTTTTGGTTGTCTCGGGCACGGATTTATTTTGGGAATGATCCCACGGCTGGTATCAGCCGGTGCCATGAAGGACGAGACGTGGCCTTGGTGCCCTGCTTGGAATTTTCCCTCTTTGTTCCTCTCTGTATTTACATTTTTTCCTCACCAAACCCTTTCCAGGGTTAAGGGTTCTCTGTCTGTTCTCACTCCAGACCGAGGCGTTTGGGCAGCTTGAAAAGCACAAGATTTTTTACAGGAAAAGCTCACTTTGAATGAGGAGGTTTCAGTGTTCACAAAATCGGAGAGTTCAGACCAAGCCCAGACAGGGCCCAGCGGGGTCGGTTCTGTGCTCTGGGCTTAGTCCAGGTACAGAAACAACTCAAGGTGTAACAATGATGATCTTCTCATCTCTAGGCCTTCAAACTCTGGCATTTCATGGAATCCTGGAATGGTTTGGGATGGAAGGGACCTTAAATTCCATCCAGTGCCAACCTGCCATGGGCAGGGACNCCTTCTCCTCCCAGCCTGGCTTTCTTGCCCTGACCCAGGTGCAGGACCTTGCACTTGGCCTTGTCCCTCATGACCAGCTCAGTCCTGCCAGGTGTAGGAGTTCTGGGTTTAATTTCCCTTTTGTTGATGCCTTCAGTTGTACAAATTCCTTAATCCCATGTTTTTGTCAGCTTTCTGCCCTCTTTGCTTCCACTCTTGAGGAATTTTCCTTGCCTGTCTGCTCTGTCTTCTCTGCTTTGTTGCTGCTTCCTCTTTTATTAATGTTTGTTCCCTTCATTCCCTAAAGGATTGCAGATACAATCAGTGGAAAATAATTGCCAGGATATTCTTCAGTCTCCTGCTCTCTCCAAATGTTCAGGTACTTTGCGCTGGTCACTAATTCCCTCTCCTGGAGAATAACCTGGACCTCATTCCCAGTCCCCCTTTGGCTTTCTTTGGCCTCCTGGGGTTGATTTGGTGGCACTAAACTGCAAATCTGCGTTCCCTGGCTGCGGACTTACAGCTCACTAACCTTTGCTGTGGTTATAAATCAGCTTCCCAATGGAAAAACTCCCAGTTTTCCAGCCTGGGCATCTGCTGGGCTACGAAACAAGAGAGGATTTTCACCAAACTTCTGTAATCTGAACATCAGAACCGAGTCCAGTCTTTTAGGAGGAGTCCCACCAACGTTTCCGTGGTTGTACACCTGACCTGTACAATCTGCTGACCCAAAATGTGCTTTGCTGGCCCACCTGCCACTGGATTGCAGTCTGAGGGGATGTGATTTCCATGGCTGTGGTTCCATGACCTCCCTCAGCTGTTCACAAAATTGAAATTTTTTTTTAAGTTCTTCAGGGGGAAAAGAAAAAATCATGGAATCCCAGACTGGTTTGGGTGGGAAGGGACCTTAAATCCCATCCCATTCCACCCCCTGCCATGGGCAGGGACACCTCCCACTGTCCCAGGTTGCTCCATCCAACTTGGACACTACCAAAAACTCCCCTTTTAGGGAACGAATCCATTGGATTGTTTGAATGTTCCCAAAAAAAGAAATTGGGGATAAACTTAACCAGCCAATGATTTCTCCGTGCATCTCTTGCTTCCCATATCAGCCCCTGCACATCCTAGCACCAGATTTCCCTTTGTCAGCCCCAGCTTTTCCCTTTATTCCATTTGTCGTGTCCCCTTTTTCTTTTCCCCTCTTTTTTTATGGCCTCTTTAACTCCCATCTGCACCAGGTTTGCCTTTCAACCAGCGTGGCCGCCCCGCTCAGTTGTGGGATTGTGGCTTCTGGAGCATCTCGTTAAAATGTTCTTAAACAATTTTCAATTAGGCTTCATATTTTTCTGATTACGTTCTTTCTCCCCACTGATTTGCCTCTTAATTATTTTCAGCTTGATGGAACCGGTCCTCTTTAAGATGTGTGTACGCTGTGTGTGTGTGTGTGTGGACTGTCGGTGGTGCTGGTTTATTCCTAATTTTTACGTATTTTTGTGTGCCTGCGCAATTGCGATCAGGTCATGGTTCTTTGAGTTTCAGCTGTCCAAAAAGTGGGAGAAAAGGTGCTCGCTGGTTGTAAAACTGAGTTTTTCCAAGTGGGCGCTGGCCCAGGGGGTGCTGGTGTAGGGGTTTGTGGCATTTAGGGGATGGTGGTTCTGGAATGAAGGGGAGTCGTCTCCAACGCTTTGATGTCTGGACAACCCCAGCTCCTGCTGAACTTGGTGTGGTTTGTTTGATCAGAAAATTACAGGATGGTCTGGTGGGAAGGGACCTGAAATCTCATCCCGTTCCACCCCATCCACAGGCAGGAACAGCTCCCACTGTCCCAGGCTGCTCCCAGCCCCAATGTCCAGCCTGGCCTTGGACACTGCCAGGGATCCAGGGGCAGCCACAGCTGCTCTGGGCACCCTGTGCCAGGGCTTCCCCATCCTCACAGGGAAGGATTTCCCCTTCATATCCCATCTAAGACAATCACAGAATCCTGGGATCGTTGAGGTTGGAAAAGCCCTCCCAGACCATCAAATCCAAGCTGTGCCCGATGCCCACCTCGGCACTGAGTGCCACCTCCAGGCCTTCCTTGGGCACCTCCAGGGATGGGGACTCCAAACCTCCCCGGGCACTTCCAAGGCCTGACCACCCTTTCAGTGAAGAAGTTTTTCCTCATGGTTTGATTTCCTGTGAATGAGCTGGAAAAGGGGAGGAAAGCCCAAGTTCCTGTGGAAGGTGAAGGCAGCATCACTTCAGGCTGGGCTGAGTCCCGCCAGGGTCACCTGGAGACCGTTCCTGTGGCCTCACAGAGCCAGGAAACCAAACTGGGATGGCTTTGTGGTGGAACGAGCAGGGAAGGGCCACACGGGAGAACCCCCCACGGGAGAAAGACCTGGATCTTTATCCCACTGGGAGAAGGACCTGGATATCCATCCCGGCCCCAGTGAGGTGTCCAGCACCAGGCCACCACCTCTCCCTGGCACTGTGCTCTCCAGAGAACTCCTGGCCGAGTCATCCCAAACCCGCAGCCTTGGGGCTGCGCCGGGATGCTCCGAGGGGCGGGATGATCCCGCGTTACCCCCGGGATGACCTTTCCCCGGAGCGGGATGGAAGCGATCAGCGCCGATGTCGCTGCTCAGCAGTGGGGCTGCATCTGCAGCTGCTTAATGACCCCTTCGCACAATGTGCTGGTCGGGGTCATCTGGTTCCAGTTTCACCGGGAACAGAAGGAAATGTTGAGAACATACTTCCCTACATCCAGTTTCACTTGTTGTGGATACTTGGAATACTTTGGAACCCACATCTTTGGGGTTTCCAGGAGGGGTTTTGGCCGGCGAGCCCCGGCGACCATTTGAGATTTAGGTTTTTTTGATTCCAGAAGTGCCCCGGAGGTTGCATTGTAGGGCCTTTCCTTATGCAAAACATAAAAGTGCTGCTTTTTTTCAAATTATAACCATATTTTTCATTAAAATCAGTTGGAGTCCCAATAAACAATCGACTCCGAAAAATTTTCCAAATGTTCGCTGCAGCGCCGTTTCTATTTTTAATTATTTTTTAAAAAACTGGGATTTTTTTTCTTTGAAAAAAAAAACCCCAAAAACAACACGGCTTGGCTTAGAATTTAAAGAAGCCATCTATAAATCATGAAAAATGCACATATATAGCTCCTTATTGCAATGTAATTAAAACCTACTGCACACTGAGTGTCAGAATCCCTCTGTCGCCGCGTCCGATGGCTTCTCCCGTTCGCCTTATCGTGGGAACTCCTCCTTTCTGCTCCCAACGCTTCCCAAGGCCTCTCCCAGCGTGTTTGTACATTTGTTTTATATAAATTGAGTGCTCTGATCCTATAGAGAGGGATGTGAGAAACTCTTCAAAGTGGGAGCCGCAGAAATTCCTTTTTTCCACCCCCATCACTCTTTGCATTGTCGTTTCTAGAGTTTATTTGGAATTTCGTTGTTTTATTCTTACCTGGTGCAATCTTTATTTGCTGTCCTTAAAAACCCAACCCACAACTAAGAACAAAACCCCTGAGTTTTGCATCAACAGTTGTAATTTTTGGTTTATACAAAGCAAGTAAAGGTGCCTTGGTTAAATATTGAGGGTTAAAGTTTTTTACTGCGAGCTGGAGGTTGAGGAATATTTCAGGATATTCCCGCAGTGCAGCCAAGTGTCCGGTGAAAATCCTCCTTTCTGGAAAGAACCAGGTGTTGGGACGCATGGTGGTGACGGGGAACCTGTCCCTGTTGGAAAGAAAAACTGGGTGAGAGGAGAAAATGGGGAGTTTATCCATTTATCCATTTTTGTTCTGCTTTAATGTTTTCCATGGATCATTGCTGTGTCTGCTCAGCTTGGGATGAGCCAGGGAATGAGTTTGACTGATCTAACCCTGAGCAGGTGGGATGGGAGGTGAAGTGTCTGGGTTTTGGCTTCAAAGTGAAAAAAAAAAATAGGTGTAGATGGGATCTTGGGAAGGAATTGCTGGCTGGGAGGGTGGGGAGGGGCTGGGCTGGAATTCCCAGAGCAGCTGTGGCTGCCCCTGGATCCCTGGCAGTGTCCAAGGCCAGGTTGGACACTGGGGCTTGGATCCACCTGGGATGGTGGGAGGTGTCCCATGGCAGGGGGTGACACTGGCTGATCTTTCAGGTCCCTTCCCACCAAACCATTCCAGGATTCCCTGTAGATGTTGACTGGGAGGATTTCCTTGATCCCAGAACCTGAGCCTGTGGAGTTGGGAATTTTTCCTGCCTGGAGCTTCCCAGAGCCCTTGGCCAGGAGCAGCCGCTGCTGTGGGGGCAGAGCTTCGTCCCACACGAGTCCCAGGCGGTTCAGACCATCCCCTCGGCCAACCCAGCCCTTCCAGAGCTCCTGGGGGTCTGCCCGGCCAAGCAGAGCATGCCCAAGCTGAGGAATTCCTGGAGCTGGTGCCGGCACTGGAGTCCCAGTGACGTCCCCGCCATGGAAGTCGCTCCCGCGCTTCCGGAGGCAGGGCAAGGGCAGAAAGGGAAGTGGCTGGAGTCGTTTCCGTGCGCTTACAGCTTACTCTGCTTCCAGTGACCGATCCCAGCCGTTGATGGGATAAATCCACGGAATGATTCAGCTCTTCAGCTGCTCCAGGGGCAGTTCTGGTGTGTGAAAGCCATTGGAAAAGTCTGTTTCCCATGGATGTGCAGTTGAGGGAGGGAAGTTCCTGCTGGATGTCAACGAGGTTTCATTTGTCCCGAGGGACAGGGATGGCAAAGTGGGAATCTTGGGCTGAGCCCTCAGCTGGGCACAACCTGTTTCAAAGGAGAGCAGAAACTTGTGTTCAGGCTTAAAAATTACGGCTTCAATCTGCTCGTGAAGTGTCAGTAATTATCAGCAAATACTAATTATGACTCATGAGTGAGGGTCCAGCACAATCCATTCTGGTTCTGCAGAGGCCCAAACCCGCTCTGTGTCAGCAGATTTTTGGGATTGGTACCAGACACTCTGCAGTACCTCTCGTCCCTCTGAATTCCCTGCAGGTCAGTAGGAATTTCTCCGGCGTTCCTGGAGTCTCCCCCTCTCCTGGAGCGGAGGGTGTTTGGAGTTGAGGTGCCACCTGCAGCCGTGGCTTTAGGCTGAGCTGCCCAGGGCTGGGAGCGGGTGGGAGGAATTTTTGCCTCTCTGTTGAAAAGACAATCGTTCCTCGTGGTGATCCCAGCGCTCGGCGTTATCTTCCCGCGGCTCCGTAAATCCCGGGAGTTTGACAGGACCTCCCACAAGGATGGCAGCGGTTCCAGAGCCGCGGCAGTGCCGTTGCTGGTGGCTCCCTCAGAAGATGAATGGCTTTCTGAAGTTCGCCTGAGCAGCAGTTCAGTGACTTCTTAGGCTCCGCAGTGCCTTAACTCCGTTGCCTTTCCTTTCATTGTTTCCCTCTGGAGGTCCCCCTTTGCAGCGGGCAGATCTTGCCAAACCCGGGACGGAATCTCTGCCGAAAGCCCCCCAGAAGAGCAAAGCCCCGCTTTGCTGAACTGGGAGGAACCTGGGGTGACTTTTCTGGTGAGATTGGGATCTCTTTCAGCACGTCCTCACTCCTCGTGCCGAGTCCTTAGTCGTGCCTGGCTGGGGAGCCTGAGGAATTTGGTAGGAACATCGTGGATGCTCCGAGTCCTTTCACATTTTTACTGTTGACTTCTGTAGGGAACGAGCATCCATCAAGAGGACGAGGATTTGTCATTGTTCCCCGAAAAAGGGCAGTGGCATTGTTAAAGCCCAATGGGAACCCTTTGGAACGAGGAGCCTCCAGGGAGAAATGCAAATTTATATTGACTTTTAAGACAGACATTGCCCAGAAGTCCCTTTTAAATCAGAAGATGGAAAGATTGTTTTATCTTTGGTAACTCTTTCCAGAGGACCCACAAAGCCGAGGCCATGAGCCACAGCTTTTGGGGTGAGGAGCGGCAGTCACTTGTTTTCTGGGACTTCGTGGTGGGGCTGGGAGTCGATCCCAAGGCGTGGGCACGGGGCCCCTTTGGTCGGTAGGATTGGTCATTTGGAGTGGCAGTTGCCACCTTTTCTGGAGGGAAGAAGGGATGAAAGGAGTTTTATGTGGCTATTGAGGAGGTTTATTGATCCCAGATACGGTGGCTCCAGGATTGTGGGAAAACAGGCTCCCTTTATGGCAGGAGTAAATTGTGGGGGATTGCTTCATTGGTCAGCCCATGAAGGGCTGGCTTGGGGCATGGGAATGGTTTTGGTCATGGATCAGATCAAATCCCCCCTGCTGGGCCCCTTCTCCTGCTCCCAGATCTGTTCTCAATACAGACCACAGGAGTTGTTTACCAGAGTCTGTCGTGCCTTGCGTTAAACTGCCCCGTGGGGTCCCAGTGCCCCATCAAACCCCATCCCTGTTCGCCCACGGGCAGGCAAACTCCAGCTCTGAAACTCCCGTCAGGAGATCGGGAGCAGGGATTGCTGTATCCTCGTAAACGGGGGCAGACTTTGTGGCAGGGCCTGTTGTGATGGGACAAGGGCTGAGGGCTCAAACTGAAGGAAAGTTGATTTAAATAAGATATAAAGAGTAAATTTCTCAAAACGAGGGTGGTAGAACCCTGGCACAGCTGCCCAGAGAGGTGGGGGATGCCCCATCCCTGGAAATATTCCAGGCCAGGTTGGACAAGGCGTGATTTAGTGGGAGATGTCCCTGCCCATGGCAGGGGTTGGACTAAAGGACCTTTGTAGGTCCCTTCCAACCCAGCCCAGCCTGGGATTCTATGAAATGAGGAATTTTTCCAAATATTCTCCAAGCCGTCTTCTCCAGAGCGTGATATTTCAACATCTACCTGGACATTCTGACTGTGTTTAATTAGAGGTCCTGAATTCCTTGGGTAACAATGGTGTTTGGCCGTTCCTCCTGGAGCTGCTGTGTGTGGGATGTGGGTGAATCCCATCTCTCCTTCCTCTGGAATTCACCCACTTGTTGAGATGTTTCTTTTACTCAGCGTTTAGGTCTTTCCCAATTTTTATTCACCTCTCAGTCCAAAATTCCCTTGTCTCCAGGGATTGCGCCACATCCTCAGCGTGGCTTTTCCGTCCCTCCCGGTGGAGGCCCTGATCTTTCCTCTCCTTCCAGTGCTTCCCTGGTGGCCCCTTTGTCTTCCTGAGCTCCAGCTCCCATTCCTGGCTGTCCCCACACCCTTCCAGGCCCTGGTGGTGGCTGATGTGTGGATTCACTTTTGCACCTCTCCGCATTCCCACTTTTCCCCCCTCCAGGTCTCTCCGTTCCCTCAGGCCAGGCCTAAGCTCAGGAATTGCTCTTTAAGCCAGGCTGATGCCGGTGCCCTCAGGAGAGTTCATGGATCCCGTCTCGCAGCAGCCCCTCCTGAGCAGGAGGACCCTCAGTTTTCCTTCTGTTTCACGTTTCCCGCTCTGGAATTAGAATTTCCTCCCCCAGCGAGGAGAGCAGCCGGCTTCCCTTCCACTCGTCGTGCTGCCGCGTCCCAGGGTGGTTTTTAACCAGGCTTTACTCCAGCTCGTGGCTCCAGGCTGGGCAGGGCAGGAGCTGCCAAGGGGCAGAAATCCTGCCTGGTGTCCCAAGGGATGCTTGGGAGAAGGCTTAGGAACGGCATTCCGTGTCCCTTGGGAGTGGTGAGGGGACGGTGTCCTTCCACAGGCCCCTCTTCCTCTTGGGAATGATCTTCATCTTCTTTGGCATCATCTTCATCTTCTTGGGAATCATCTTCATCTTCTTTGGAATCATCTTCTTCTTCTTCGTTGGAATCTTCTTCTTCTTCTTTGTTGGAATCTTCTGCTTCTTCTTTGGAATCATCTTCTTTGGAATCTTCTTCTTTGGAATCTTCTGCTTCTTCTTTGGAATCTTCTTCTTCCTCTTTGGAACCTTCTTTGGAATATTCTTCCTCTTCTTTGGAATTTTTTTTTCTCCTTCGGAATCATCTTTTTCTTGTTTGAAATCTTGTGTTTTGGAATCTTCTCCTTTTTCTTCTGCTGCTTCAGTTTCTTAGGAATTTTCCTCTTTCTGATAATTTGACTTTTCCAGCTGCACACAAATTTTTTTCCTGTGTTTTTTTCCAGGACAGGGAAAAAACCAGGAGTTTTTTGGTGGGGTCTGTGTAGGATGCTGCTCCTGTCCCTCTCTGGTGTTGTTCCTCTTGGCTCACAAAAATAACATTTGGGGGATCCTCCTGCAGTGAGCGTGAGCTGCAAAACCTCTCCTTAAAAAGGGAGTGATCCATGAAATCCCGTGGATGAAATCCTGTCTCCAAGAAGTGATTGCCTCAAACATCAAAAAGAACCACTGGGAAGAAGAGTTTTCTTTCATATCTTTAGGGTGAAGGTTTTTTTGCTAAGGTTTTGAGGGAGCTTCTCTTCCCCCGACGCAAAACTCTTGGGAATAGACTGGGGAGTTCCTGAAATCGGGGAAGGGATTCATGGGAATGGTAGAAATGGAATGGTTGGAGGAATTCATTGTCAGGGCTAAAGATATGAGAGAGGGAGGGAAAACCCTGGGCTGTGGAGTGCTGAGGGGAATTCTTTTAGTCTTTGGAAAAATATGGGATCCATTCAGGGGAGAAGGGACTTGTTTCTTCCCTCCCTCCCAGCCAGCAATTCCTTCCCAAGATCCCAGCCCAAGCTCCCCTTTCCCACTGGGAAGCCATTCCCTGCCTCCTGTCCCTCCAGCCCTTGCCCCCAGTCCCTCTCCAGCTCTCCTGGAGCCCCTTTAGGCCCTGCAAGGGGCTCGCAGCTCTCCCTGGAGCCTTCCCTTCTCCAGGGGAACATTCCCAGCTCTCCCAGAGCAGAGGGGCTCCAGAATCCTGGAATGCTTTGGGTTGGGAGTGACCCTAAATCCCATCCATGGGCAGGGACACCTCCCACCATCCCAGGCTGCTCCAAGCCCCAATGTCCAGCCTGGCCTTGATAAAGTCCTTGAAGTGTCCCACAGAATTCCACGAGCTCCTCTTTCCTTCCTCTTTTCCGACTCTCCCAACATTTAACTGGACCATCTTTTTACCCATCCTTGCTCCTGCTTCCCTGGAAGCACAACAAGAACCAGAGCCTGGTTTCCAAGGTGAGCTTGGAAAATCCACATTTCCCACATCCCACAGTTTTTTCCTTAAATCCATGTATCCAAAACGCTCCCCAAAGTTTCCATTTTGGGAAGAAAGAGCCAGCCGAGAATCCCCCTGAACGTTCTGGGGCCGGTTCCTGGGGCACGATGGGGTTTTATAAAGTGTTTTTTAAAGGATGGCCGGGACAAGGAAAGGCCCCAGACGTTTCCCTGCTGCTCCCTCGGCGTTCCGGGCTGAGCAGGACCTCAATTAGCAGGGCACTAACGAGGCAGTGTCTGCATCCTCCGCCACTTGGCCGGAGCCGGAGCCTTGCACTTCATCATTCCTAACTCGTTGCAGTAGCTCCACAAAGTCCTCACAAATCTCGGGAGCTGAGCGAGAAATTAGGAGCACATTTTTGGTGTTTCCTCGCACGGCAGCTGCGCTGGGAGCTCCTTATTTTTCATTAGTGTCAGACTGGGCAGCTCCAGGAGTTCTCAGGCTCCAGGCTTGGGACTGGGGCATCATCCACGGCCAAATTTTCCTTAATATCCCTCTGGGATTGTGGAAAACCTGTGTGGGGTTCCACTCACAAAGTGGGGGAAAAACGGATTTATAAACTCTTCAGGGCAAAGCTCCTGAGGTTTCCAACCTTCTGAAGCACCCAAACACCCATCACCTTAGACCAGGAGGGATCTGGGAACAGGGAATGGGGCTGGAATGTGGAGCTGGCCCCGAAATGAGCTCCAAGGCTTTCGGATGAAATCCTGGTTAATATTTCTTCAGTGCTTTCTCTTGAAGCATCTCCAAAGCGTTTGAAGAACATTATTAAGAGTTTGGGACATGGGAGGGTCACTCTTTTCCAACTTCACTTGGAAAGGGAAGAAAAAGGCAGCTTGGAATTTATGTGGAGGATGAGGAGGTTCCAGGTCCTTGAAGAGTTTTCTGATGGTTTGCAGAAGCAAATCTCTGGGGTTGTTCTGTCGGGGGCTCTCCCAGTCACTGTGCTGGGGGAAACAAAGGACGTTTTTAGGTGGGATTCTTCCCTGCATCCATTCCCGGGAGCTCTGGGCCATGCCAGCAGTGCTGCACGTGGGTCGGGACAAGGCAGGAAGGTGTTTTTGGGGCTGCCTGCCGTTGTCTCCCATCATTTTCTTCCTCAACTGTCACCCATTTGCCCAAAATAATCCAAATTCTGCGGTTCTGAGGTGAACAGGGAGCAAATATCCCTGTAAAATGCCAAGGAGTTAAGGGATCTCTTCCCTCTCCCAATAAGGAATGAAATTTCGAAGGCTGGACATAGGAATTCAGTTGATCCCGGGTTCTTGGATTCCCTTTGATCCCAGCTCTGACCAAGGGCTTGGGGGTTGTTCCTGCCTTTGGGAGCTGTGCGTGGAGCTCAGATATTGGCAGGTGAAAGTTGGGTTTTCCCTTTTTTCCCCCTTTTTTCCAATTTCCTGGAACTGGTGCTGTCTCTTGCCCGCCTGACCCATCCCATGGCGTTCCTCTGTCCCTGCTGCGGTGAGGAGCAATTCCCAGCAGGAATCTGGGACATCCACAATGCCCAGGTCAGCCATGAGCCGTGGGTGGAGCTGCTCTTCCCCTGGACACATCCCTGTCCCTGCAGTGGGCATGGATCAGCAGAGGCAGCTGGGAACTCTGTGGAAAAAATTCCACTGATGCTGATGGAAAACCATTGGGGTTGGTTGTGTTGGGTTTGACTGAACTTTTCCTTAATCAGTGTGTTCCTTGTGATCCTAAGGTATCCCA
>VZRS01012532.1:0-20938 GCA_013398055.1 Ifrita kowaldi
TTAACCCTTGTTTCCCCGACTCAACACTCTCAATCTGTTTTGTTTATGTCCCTGGAAACACTTCATTGCTCTGAGCAACCTGGTCTAGTGGAATGAGTTTTAGAAACAGATTATCATTAAGGTTGCTTCCAACCCAAGCCATTTATGATTTTTTGAAATTAACTTAGAAATCATAGAGTAACTTATGCATCTACCATGGACTTATTCTGGTATTTTAAAGAGGTAAATTTGATGTGCTTTTATTCTTGACATGGCACCAGTGTTACAGCATTCAAGGATACTTTCCTAACGCATGATTTGGAATACCCAGTGTTTTGTATAAAAATATCAGCATATTTCAAACAGGACATTTCTGTACAAAAACTTGTGATTTCATCACAGTGTTTCAGTGCAGGATGAAGCTGTGGTAATGCTGTTTACATAACAATATGAGATGATGTTTGCTCAGAGTATCCAATCCCTGGAGACTTTTATCCTTTCATGGCCCAATTTCTTGTTCCACAAAATCCTGGCAGTCTAATTGAAAATATATGCATCTTCCCATGATAAACTGAAAAGCATGTTCCCTTAATTTATTTGAGAAATTATTGCCTTGCTATCTTGGAGTTCCCAGTTCTAATCCCATTTAAAAGAAAACCAAGTATTTTTAGAGTTTTACAGTGAACACAGTAAAATGGTTGCAGTGCTGCCTTTGATCTATAAGTGGCAGCATTTATTTGTTGGTGCCAGTAGAATTTGTAGCAGGATTGTCTGATGTTTCTGAAGTCTTGCATGTCACATTGCTTCATTTCCAACTATATTATATGTAAATCAGCAGCACCTTCATGCCAGCAGAAGCACAGTTTGCACAGTAATTGGTGGCATTTTGCAATAATTCCATTTTCATATTACTGCTTAGAAGACATTTAAGAGAGAGGTTTTCATAAACAAAGTTCTCACAAATCATCTCTTACGACCCTGGTGATTTTTATATTTTTGTCTTTCTCAGTGTTTAGAAACACCTTTTCATTAATTTAGTAGTCATTCAGTCAATGGCTGTGCAGCAAGCACTGTTGTAACGCCATTGCACCTGTGGTTTGATGTATCTACATCCTCCAATTTTAGCTAAGTTACACTATCTGGATCTAACTCTCCTGAGTCTTATGAAAAGGTTGCAGTAGGAGCCCCAGTCCATTCTTCAGCTGCTTTCTCACCAAGTGTTCACTGACCAAAATTTTAGGTCAAGTTATAGTGCAAGGTCTGTCCCTGCTTTGGATTACGTCTGTATAGAAGATCTCAGAAGTGTGTTCTGGTAAACCAGCAGGAGAAATGAACCCCCACACAATCACCTTGAGAAAGATTTCAGGTCGGAACTGCAATTGAATAGAATGATTACAATAAATGCAATAGTACAGAAACACTGGCTTAAACCAACAGAGTACAACCTGACACCCTGTTGGTCAGGGTGGTGGTCACAGTCCACTGAAGCAGTGGCTGCAGTCCCGTTGGAGTGATGATTGTGGTCTTGTTGAAAGCGGTGGTCCTGTGGAAATTCAGGTCTTTCTGTGGATGTTCACTGGTGATGGTGTCCCAAGTCCCCAAACCTCAAGATTGTATGTGATCAGATTCAAGATTATATGTGGTACCTCACCCAGGGCAGGGAGTTTCACAATGGAATGATGTAATCCTATGAGTCATAAATGTTTTTGGAGTCCTTGTCGCCCTCAGTTTGTGATGGTCCACTAACAGAGATGACCCCCTCAGAATCGGTGTGACTGTGCTTCCCCAGATAGAGTTATCAGGGCTGAGTCATTACCCTGCCCCTCAGGGTTCCCTCTTTTTTTCCTTATCTCAAACACCCAGCTCTAGTCTGAGGGGTGGAGTGTGCACCAGGCAGCTGTTGCAAATGACCTACTGTTAACACTTCAAGATGCAGATGGAAGTAGAGTACATAGTTTGATTACACCCACATTGGCACCCTTTTTCCTGTAACCACAACAAGATGGAAATCCTTTTTACTTGGGCTGACTGGGTCATCAAGAGTTTTAAGTGACAGGTGCCAAGTGCTGTCCCATTGTCTAGCATTTATATTTTTATAGTGTCTTGCTTTGCCACCCCATCTGAGCGCCTGAAAGAGCAGCATTGGATGTGAATGCTAAAGGCCTGGGGGCAGGGAGATTTCTCAGTTTTCTGACAGCGTCTGTGTGAAAGCCTTGCTTTCTCACAGGCGCTATGGGAAAACAGTTGAGAGATTTTGTAAACTATGGTACTGTTATGATACCAAGGAGAAAATATCTGAAGTAAGTGTTACTGGGTTCAGCCAATCCCTCTGGGGGGTGGTTCGTCAGAGAACCAGTAACGTTATGTCAGTCCAGCGTGCTAAGGTATATAAGCGAATTTGCAGATTAATAAAGCGTCAGTTTCTTCTCATCATAAACTGTCCATGTCGCTTTCTTCCTTGGTCTCTGCTCACTAGCGACAAGTGGAGACTCCATAATCATTTTGCACTGGCAGCATATCTCTCAGTGGTCCAAATAAAACCTCCAAGACTGGTACTTCTACAGACATTTTGAAAATGAGGATGTGAAACTGTGCACAGAATACCTGTCCAGGTACTTTTAGATTACATCACTCACTAGTGAGTGTGGAGGTAATTTTATTGGAGGACTGTTGAGCCCCATACAGCCCCACAGAGTCTGTGTTGTACTAATAGCCATCCTCAGAGATGTCTGCCTCTGAAGCGTATTCACTAGAACTGTACTCACCATAAACTGAAAGAGGACCATTGCGTAGTAGGTGTTAAAGTATTTCTGTACTAAATGTTATTAATTTAAATTCTCTGATTTCTAATCAACTATTGCAGTCTTCCAAAGTTACAGACTGGATACCAAGAAGACCTTTCTGAAAGAACAGAACTTCTTTTTCTAATTTGACAGGTCATTAGTACTTTTCAGTGAGGACATTCATCACTAGGAAGAGTGTTATGTTTGAAGACTGACAGCTGCCTTTTTGAACCATGTTGAGTATGCTAATGTTGCTACTTGAGAGATTATTTTCAGAAAATATACAAGAAACACATTAATTAACTGAAATGCCTGAGTAAGAAGAACAAAGGCTGAAAAATTCTAGGACATCAGTATGGATTTTATACCTCTTCAGGGTTAAAATGATAATTTTTCTCAAAGAAACTTTGCACACCCTAGTCAAAACAAAACTTCCACTGTGTTTCTTTTTCTTAGTTCAGTCCCAGCAGGGGATTAAATATCCATGTTGCTTCCTAAAAATGCATAATATAGTTTGATCTCCTTACTTAATAAGTCCTTTCCTAATCACAATATTATCAGAAAGGTGTATATGTTAATCTTCTATGTTGTATTACAAAATACATTACAAAATATCACACATCTGATATAGATAGATTTGATGTTTGTATATATTGTATGTAGGAAATACCAGATAAATGTAGCCAACCATTCTATTCCCTGGTATCAGAGATGTTGAGTACTGTGTCACTGAAACATTGTAAGATGCTTATATTAAATAACTGTTGTCTGAGATTTCCAGACTTGTTTGGTACAACATATTCCTCAAAGACACAAAGTCTTTTCAGAGAAGGCAGAAGTTTCTTCTCTGGAAGAGTCTTTTGAGTGGATCCTGCTTATCACTGGGTTAACAGTAAAAACTGATTACAGTGCTCTGTTCTCTGACTTAATGGCACTGAGCATTTCTGACTACAGCCCTGAGACATGAAAACTCACATATTGATACAGGTCCCCAGCTTCTTCCCTGAGGGATTTTTTATGCTAATGCACAGATAACAACCCAAAACTTTACTTACATGTTTCATTATAGGCATTCTCAAATGATCTCTTTAATACACTTCCAGGAAAATGGTGATGGAGAGGTTCTTAATCTATAAGTACGTGTAGGCAAAAAAATGTATGGACCAGTGTTTTGGAGGGAGATGTTTGGCATCAGAAGGCAGTTATTCACTGAGTGTTTTTTGGTCCTGTAGGATTATGGGTCCAACTGCCTCCCACAGTATTCTCTACATGCTACAACAAGCTCAACAATAAAGTTTCAGAAATACTCTCACATTACAATCCTGATATTAATTTTCAAAAATCAGCACTGTGATAGAGTGGAAAAATATCTCTCAAAACTCTACTTTCCTATCAGTCATCTTAAGCTGAAGTTTCCTCTGTTTCTGCCTCTGGTTTGTGTGGAAAAACTCATTACTCAAAATACCCATGTTTTTAAAGGAACTCAGATTATTTGAGGTGCAAGTTACAAATCCGCAGTATTCTGAAAAGTGTTGGTTTTGTTATAAAGCATTAAGGGAAAATTGCAATACAGATGAGAAAAACTATTTCCTGCTCATTGTAAATGTGTAATTCTGTAGTAATTGTGTAGTCACACACTAAGTTATATTTTGAGCTTAGGAGAAGCAATAGTGTGATTTAAAGAATGAAAAGGAGAATGATTTAATGTAATGTAACATTCAGTTAATATATTATGTGTTATATTCATTTATATTGCTTGACATATATAACAGATAGCATACAGATTAGATATATATTTTGAAATAATATAATGTAAAATTTAAATGCCTTAGAAGGAAGTTACTACATTTTGAATGCAAATATGTGAATTTGAGAGCATCAATGTATTTCTGCTATGTGCACTACTCAGCTGCAGAGGGCTGCAGAGTTGACTTCAAAGTAGAAAGGCCTTTTATGTAAATGCTCCTCCTTCTTTTGTTGCTCAAAATGTCTGAATGAAATTAACATTTTAATCCTTGCTTGCATTTGTGTACTGAATGTGATCTTTTCTAACACTCTTCCTTTCAGAAGATGGTATATGTACCTTGATAATAACTAGTGTAAATAGATGGGAAAAGCAGCTTTTACCTGGAAATGTTTGGGGTTTGTTGGAAAGACTAAGATTTTCTTCAATTTTTGTAAGTTTGCAGGTGACTGTTCCTGCACATTCCCTTATGTAGTTTTAAATACATATATCTTCTCTAGAAATAGCCCTACCAAACGTTCCCATTGCCTTTCTGAATGACTGAAAGGCTCACATACCTTGTTTTATATTTATATACTTGTTTGCATATAAATGTTGAGAAATATGTCTGGTCCTGGAAGCCAGAAAGTAGATTTGTTTTCTATGCAGAATCTGGCATGTGTCTGCACTCTTTTAACTAAGAGGCCTGGAAGGGGTATTTATATTTTTTATATATATATATCTATATATATATACACACACACACACATATACATCTCTCTCTCTCTCTCTGTATATATATCTCCCTGATCATATTTTTAACATCTCTGTTTTACTTTTTTATTCTGCTTTAATATACTCTTCTGCTTTTGGTAATTTACATAAACATACACAGTATATGAATAATGCATAAGACTTATTTTAAATGCAAGGCTCCTAGCTCCCTCAGTGCAGTAGTGTATACAACAATTTGATTGGCTCTGCTCTGTTTTCAATACTGGCAATTTCTGGAACACAAGAGAGGTTGAAAAGGCTGACAGGAATGGACATACTATTTATTTTGTGAGAAATATTTGTTCAAGGCAATTGTATTGCAAAGTTTTGTGTGAAATTATTGCTCCTTGATTTTGTTTCCCTGGGAAGACTGCATTAAAAGGTCTGTGACTGTTCCTTTGTGGATTGAGTCAGACCTGTGGTCTTTTAGGCATTTTTTTTTAAGGATACTGCTGGATTTTTTCCCCATTTGCATAAACGTGAGCATGAGCTATAAATAAGTAAAGAATCATAAGATTCACAAGGTTTCTCAGTGAAAGTAACAAGAAAATGCTAACAAACACTTGAAGAAGTTGAAATATGTTGACTTTAAGAAAGTTAAAATATAGAGATTTTAGTTTAGATTTTGGTTTAGAGATTTTAGATTGTTTTGATTTTTTCCCCAGGAGAATGAAATGGCTTCTGAAATGTACATTCATCATTTTCATCCAAGTCAGCTGATGCTGTTATAGCATATGGATTATCCTTACATTAAGCACGTATTTTTATTAATTTTTAATATTTTTAAGAGACAGTGTTAATCAACCAAGATGCACAAAGGTTTTACTTTTATTTTAGCAATCTCTTAGTCTATATGCTTATGCAGAAAGAAAATAGGGGGTGTTTTTCCTATTCTTCTTCTACCCTCTAACAACTATCATTTTTTAACAAGATTGGGGAAAGGTATTGCTGTTTATGATTTGAGCAATAATTTTCCAAGCTTTTCAGGCATGTTCATGAAAGTATTTTTTTCCTGAAATAAAATTAAGGTCAGTGTGCCAGGCTGACTATTCACCTGTAATCATCATTTGCTTTCAGCCAGATGCACATAAAAGGTTTCTTTTAAAAATTTTTATATCTGTAAATTACTTGAAATTTTTTTTCCTCTTTCTTTTGGTATTATAGGAGAGTTTCTAAAGTTACTATAGCAAACAATTCACAACATGCTTAACTGTAGCTGTAGATGATTAGGTCATGTACAAGCTCTCACATGTTTGATTAATATTTTTAATAGCTGAGGATACTGTCATATAACCATCTGCTACTTATATAAATAATTCTGTAAATTATTAGTTTTATCTGCTGGTTGCACATCACATTTAAGCAACCAAAACACAGTGCTGAAATGGTTTTTTTTAACATCAACAGATTAACTTTGTCAAGTTTCAGTATTTAGTATTTCAAGTCCTTGACAGCTCATTTCTGATAGGTTGCCTGAGCAAAACTTTATTTTTCTTACTCCTGTCCTGACAAACACAAATAAGGGATTAAATTAATAAATAAACAAAACTTCTGAGCTCCCCAGTGTGCAAGACAAGTGATGTTTTTTGTGTTTTCTGTATATGCTCCTGCACTTTACTATTTTAAAAACCAATTCCAAGATGTTGCTAATAAACACTTGGAAATATTTATGAGGAAGTGCTCCTTCCTATTCCTCTGCAAAATTGTAGTGCAGGGTTTTGTTTTGATTCTGTGATACCATCAGTTCTGTCATAAAAACACACAAATGTCCATAAAAACTATTTAGCCAGCTGCTAAAACATAAAGAACCTTTCATACTTCTAATCACTGCAGAAGAGAAGCTTTTTTCCCAGAGACATGCAAATCCCAAGTCAATGAAGCTGCCAGATTGCATGGTTTGTTATCAATCAAATATCCAGATAATTTTCTATTCACAAACTCAGGCTCTCTTTTTAGTAAACCTTGCACTAAATCAGATTTTGATGAGATTTTTTTTGTGATTAAACTTGGTGGAAAGAGAGAAAGTTAAGTTAGCTTGTGGGATTTGTGGGGTAATGTAGGCTTTGAGGTTTGTTTTGGTTTTGAGTGTTTTTCTATTGTTGCTTGTTTTGTTGTGGGTGTTCTTTGGTTGTGGGTGTTGTTGTTGTGGGAGTTGTTTGTTTTTTGGTTTGGGGTTTTTTTTGGTGGTGGTGACTGTTTCTATTTTTTTTTTCCTGGTTGAGGAGCAAGGGGAGAAAGTTCCTGTGCATTGAAAAATTCTAAATATATTAAAAAAAAAAAGAAAAAAAAGAAAAAAAAAGAAAAAAGGAAAAAAAAGGAAAAAAAGAAGAGAGAAAACCTGTTTTGGTTCATTTTGCTCTGATCTTCCCACAAATACCGTGAATTTAATACAGCTGAATCCTAATGAAGATGCTCTGGCAGATGGCCCTTTGTCTCAATGAAGAAGAATTCTTGATTAACTGAAGACACTACTTGAATAATAATTTCTTTGGGAATTTGTGGTGCCCATCAAACCACTGAGAGGTTCTCAAGCCAGTTTCTCAATGGGTGCAAACCAGGAGGGCTCTGCTGAAGACAGCAGAAATGGCTGAGGCTGTGGCTGTGCTTCTCACAGCTGAAAACCAGGGTATCTGAGCACAAATGCAACTCCAGTCCTCAAAGACGTACAGATGTGTAGGATTATGGGTCCCACTGGATCCTGTTGACACAGTTAACTGCAAGGGATTGGCCAAGTCACTTGACAAATCGAGATTCTAAGTGTGATCAAATCAGCTAATCCAGAATGGTTGTGAGATGACCATCATGGTAATCCATGATGGTGAGCTGAGCTGAAACAAACCACTGAGAGGCAGGGATGAATGTTAAACTGATTGTACACCAAAGAAGATGAGTCAGTGAATGAAAATGCTCATCAAGAAATTATAAAGAGGAATTTGTGAACTGTGGGGACACCAGAAGCTCACAGATACCACTGTGTCGTTAGGTCATGCCCTTGATGTGGAGAGCGGTTGTATTAATTTCACAGTGACTGCTGAGAAAAATAATTTAATTTAAACATTTTTTGTCATAAAAAAATCTGATACAGTAAAGGTAAAGAACCTTAGTAAGACACTTTTCCTTTAAAACCACTTTTTTCTCCTAGTATTCAGTAACTTGTGTGCAAAACATGGTTTAAGTGATCAGCATCTTACAAAGGAGTTCAGTCTCATCAGAAATGGGTCATAAAATCACCCTCATCACCCTCACACTGATCTGTCACACCTCAGCTCCATCCTGTCAAGATACAGTCAATAACGAAACAAAAAACCTGAAAGTGTCTCATTTTCATGTTGAATACCTGAAACTGTTTTTCTTCTTTTTCTGTAATTGCAAGGATTTTGATTCTTGTGGTCCTCTCCTTTCTGAGTAGACTGTTCAGTGGGTGTCATTTCAGCATCTGCACAATTACTTCTCTTGTTGGGATATTGTGCTGGAGGTGGTGTGCTTCCTCACCATTAACTTAAATGCGGGCTGGAGGCTGTTGGGTCTGGAGCAGACCTGAATGCTGAAGATCTCTGTGATGGCCTGTGTTGGGGTGCAGGACAGTGGAACAGGGCAGAAACATTTTCCTTGTAGAAAAACAAGATGCATCCAAGCTTCTAGAGGCTGGGCAAACCCATGCTGTTGCAAAACCTTACACTCAGAAACATCTTTTCAGGATGACACTGATCCCAATCCCACACAGTAAAACTCTAACATTACTAGCATGGAAGGAAAGTTAAATCAGAAGAGTCGATGCTAATCCTGAATGTATCAGATGTGTTTTGTGAAGTCCTTGGTGAATTTTGCCGATGGTTCAGTGCTGGCATGCAGGCATTTTCTTCATGGCAATTCCCCATGACTGACACGTGGTGTTGTTAGTTTCTGAGTTTTTCTTCTGGTTTACTTGTAGGTTGACTTCCTGTAATTACTAGAACTTCAATATCAGTAGAAGTGATGGCAACTGTTTTATAGTGCATACACACATGCGTGCCTTTCCTACACCTTAAATCAAGCTAAATGGTTGTCTGAATTAGATTCAAGAAAGTCAATACCCCATAAATTCTGATCTGATATCATGCTTTGGACACTATCCTACATTATCATTGTTAATTGGGAGCTGAGCTGCTCAGGTACTACATCACACTGTGTGAAATGCCTTCTGAAGTTCAATTTGAATTGATGTCAATATAAGCAGGGTTTTTAAAACAGAGTTATTGTTTTATGCCTAGCCTGTTTCATGAAGGAAAATGGATAAATTCAAAGTAGAACTTGTTCAACTATAAGCAGTGGCACAGCAATTACACGAAAGGTGCTCTGCTTCAGATCAGTTGAAGAAGACTCAACCATCCTGTTCATATGAGGAGGACTGCATTACTTGCTGCGAGCATGAGAAAGGTTACATGACCCAGGCAGAGTGCACTAGCTTATTTCTTCTGCTATGAAAAAATTGCTTTGCCACTTAGGTCAGCATCATGATGTAAATCTTAAGATTCTGAGATGTCTGAGCAAATCAAGGCATTTGGACACTCTGATGCTTTTTAATCCATCCCCCTGTCTTCTTTTGCCTTGTACTTTTAAATTTTGATGTAAGTAGTAGGAGGGGAAAACACAGTTATAGAGAAGTAGCTACTACAACTAACTCAATCTTTTCCTCTCTTTCAGCTTGGGAAGAACTTAATGATTATTATCCTCTCCATCTTGATTATTTTTTGACGATGATGATGTTTATCAGCTTCTTGTCCTTCCTGGAAGTGGAGAAAAACATTAATATTTTGAAAATTATCACTATCAATTCCAATTTTAGTGTTCTAGGGCTGAATTCTTGTCTCGGTTTAGAGACCAGTTTAGGAGAAAACCCCTCTGGAAATGAGTTTTTCCTCTAATGAAAAGTGCTCCAAAAATCCCTGCCAATAAAAAAATGAATATTAGTGGATGAAAGTGGAAAAAAGCCTCAACCATTTATAGACAGAGTCCCCACATGGCACGAAAAAGAAAAATGAATAAGTGCTAGATATTGAATTGTCTGACTAAACTCCCACTGGAACAAAAAAAAAAACCCAAAATCCCAGGGAAAGGGAAAAAAAACCCCAAATCATGACGGTTGCAATATGGTGGGGGAGGGAAAAAAAGAAGTTGCACTGGCTTTCGTCTCAGGGAAGGAAAAGAAACAAAGGGTTCATGCAGCAGCTCAGGTGTCAGGAATGAGGAAACTCTTGATTTTAATAAAAAAAAAAAATATTAAAGAGAAAATTAATTAAAAATTGCGATTAATTAAAAGAATTCAGTATCCATAAAATCAATAGATAAAACAAGAAACCCCGGGTACACAGGGATTGGAGAGTCCAATGGCCGGACCGGCNGGAAAAACAGATGGGAACCTGTTTAATGTCTGATGTTTATCTCCACAGCAGAGGAAGCTGGTGGATTTGGTGTCCTTTCTCTTGTTGGTTTGGCTTTTCCGAGGTCTGGGGCTGGGACAGAGCGGCCTCTTGGCTTCCCACTGGTCCTGGGCCAATTCTTCTCCCGTCAATTTGTCCTCTCTGATCTCAGACCAAAACCAAACCGAGCAGTTCAAGACAAAACAAAGGCCTCCAAAGGACTGCTGCCACAGTCTCCAAGGCTGCGAAGGGAAAGGAGAAAAAAAACCTTCTTGCCTAATGTTATAAACGACCCAGATCCAATATGGAAATTAGTTATTACAATTTATTGAGAACTCAATAAAAATGGCAAAGCAAAAGGGGACAATGCTGGGAGCGTGGCTGGGTGCCAGAGGCTCACCCACAAAATGGCGGTCCTGGCTTTTATACCCTTGTGATTGCATCAGCATTGCATCCTGCATATTTATTTACAGTTTTGCATAGTCTCACCCCCTTGTCAATCTTTTGGGAGCCCACACTTTTCTGTTGCTGTGGCCTTCAGGGTCCTCATTGATTGGAGTCCTATTCCTTTTATGGTGGTGTCTTTGAAGTCTGCTTGGCAACGGCCTGTCCCCTTGCAAACCCCACAGAACTGGTATTACAACATACAGATTATACAGCCCTGCAAAACCAACCCTTACAACCAAACCACTCCAGCAACATTAAACATTTCGACATATCCTCTCACCTTGATATTTCCCCTGGGAAAATATCATAATATCCAACATCACAACTCCTAATATAACTCATATTATAACCCATAATTCATACAACATACGGTGAAAGCCAACTCTCAATAATTCATCTGTAACACCTAAGATAACAAAAACCAAGCTGTCTGAGCAAACGAAGACAGCCCAGTCCACCCAGCACCACGGACACTTGGGGAATGAGGCTTTGAAAAAGCTGTGCAAGAACCCCAAGGCTCTGCCCTCCTCTGGGCCCACCTTAAAGCTATAGCAACCATTTCTGGGCATAGAGCAGATGATCAGGGAATAGAAAACCACCCTAAGACAATTATGAAGCCCTGATGAAATCCTTAGTCAAAACTCACTGTAGGCATTTGCCTGATTAAAGAGATTTTCTTGATCTGCAGGGATGGCATGACAATCATTTTCAGCACTGAGTTGTTGAGGGATATGTTTAGTGCAGGTAGCTGAATGTACAGCTGCAAGTTGAACTCTGGATGGGGGAAATGTTGGGAACCTGAGGCAAGAGGCTGTGACCTCTGCTGCACCTTTGCACAGCAAAGGCGTGGTACTTCTGGCCTGAGCCATGGGATCAGACACTCAGAGACGTGCCAGGAGAGGTTGACTCACCAGAAAGACTCCAGACTACTGCACGCATGGACTGTGAGGGTATAAAAGCCCAGGGGTTCCTTGGTTGGAGGACCTTCCTTTGAGGCACCCACTCCAGCTATTTCTGTGTTCCTGTGCCGTGAATAAATTGTTTTAAGGATATGGACATCTGAAACTCTGCTGTGGGAAACCTGAGGCTGAACCACTGAAGAAACCTTGTCTAACTGTGTGAATGGGATGTGTGGGGAGTCAAGTGGGGACCCATCGGGTCACTGGAGCCGCCTTGGGTCCCAGCAGTGACAGTCTCTGGTGGTGCGAGTGTGAAGGACAGAGTGGCTCCTGGATGGGCAAAGAGGAAAGATTCCCTAACAAACCCTGCTATCTGTTCTCCTGTGCTATAAGAAAAGGTTCTTTTATTTCCTATTGGGGAAAAAACCCACCCACCTTTATATATTATGGTACATCAAACTTTTCTAGCTGTTTTTCAGAATGCTGGTAGACAGATATTTAGCTGCTGTGAATCCATGTGGTGAACCTGACTTTAACAGAACAGCATGTTTTTCACTATTGCTGATTATATGCCATTAGTTTTATTGAAGAGCTACAAAAATTTTCTGCTAAATGATGCTTACATTCATCAGGAAAGATGTGACATCCTAGATTTTCCCCATTGTCTTGCTAACCAAAATGTAAGTGGGTGAAGAGTTATGTTTGCATCCAAGAGAAGATGTCTTTACAGGTTTATCCATCCATTATTCAATTAAAATTCCCAAATTAGTTCAACTAACTCCCAGTTGTCTCAGATATCTTAGGTTTCAACTTTTTATCTTCCTTTTCTTGCCAAGAAGATTTTCATTTTATAACATCTTGGTTAGTCATCAAAGAGACTTTAGTGGAAAAAGTTGGCATTTCTTTTGATGTGTCCCTGTGAATAAACTATACTTTGTAAATCCTTTCAGAACCTTAGTGTAAGAGCCAGGATTTCTTAGTTGGTTGGTTCATCATTGGCATGTGTATGCCTAGTGATGATGATATATTTTCAAATATCAGTTATTTCCTGACACTTTCTTCTGCTGCTTTAGGAAGTAATTGTGGATGGATTCATAAGTCCCCACAACTGTTAAGTCCAAGAAAGCGTAACATGGACTTGCAATATTTATCTCTTTCAACTCATTGTTTTTGGGTCAGCATTTGAATCTGAAACAGAAATCGGTTTGGGTCATTCAAGAACTAGAAATCCAGTAGAAGACTGGACTCTGTCCAGTGACACCTGGGCATCAGATTTCCATCTATCATGTCAATAACTATGTAGGCAAATAAATGTAAGGGGTTCATTGTCCCTGTAGTCAGAGGGATGACTGTGCATGAAGACTGTGTAGGCTCTATTACACCTTTTGAAGTGGATTTTTCAGGTTGGTTTTTTCCTCGCTGCTGTATTGAGCTTGTGATGGCCTTTGAACTACATCACAGTAGAAAGTTTATATCCTCTTGCAGTGGATAGGAGGGGTTTGCCCCAGCCACCTCCATGTATTTTATCTGTCATTGTGTTAATGTGAGGAGGTGACAAGCACTTCTCTTGGTGGAACCTGACCTTGTTGGTATTAATTTGAGAATTATGCAATGCAGTAAAACAAAGCTGAAAACATAACCAGTGTTGGCTCAGGTATGCTGATTTAAGTTAAAAAAGGGAGTCAAGCACGATAAAATAATAGAATCATAAAATGGTTTGGGCCGTGGTGATGTCCAGGAGAATATTGATCCACAGCTCTCAAGATCTTATGTTTCAGCTACATTGGTTGCAGCCCACCTTGATCTATTTTTATTATTACTGTAATCTGAGCTGAAGTCAGCTCTTTATCTGCTGGTTGTGTTTGCTGCATAAACATTTTCTTGATCTGACTATGATTTCCCATAAAGGGTTGATGATGAGGGAATTCCTTTTGATTTTAAAATCTCTTAATCTACAGAAGATCATTTTCTCATAAACGTGCTTGTTTTCCCTATTTGCCGTGAAGCTATAGCTGGGAAACTTTTAGTTAGCTGCAGAATTCCCAGGATTGCTGGTTTTTTGACACATATATTTATTTGCAATTATTTTCATTCAGTCCCTGCACAGCTCATAGCACACAGACACAAAGCTGTGTGTGAAATATGTGTTCTTTATGTCCTCCTGTGAAGGCCCTGTGTACTGTGACCAGGAGTGCTTCTATTCATATGATAAACAGAAAGTTGCGGACACTTCACATAATTATTTTAGTCTGTTGGTTTTCATGTGGTGCCCTTGCTGCCTGGGACTGCTGTGGGGAAAAGGAGACTCATTACACAGAAGCAACTGCAGGTTTTACATTGAAAAACAAAAAAGAAGGCAAGCAGCTAGAGTACATAAGAGATAAAGAGTTTGAAATGAAATTTTGCAGTTGCTCTGGGCTATTGGAACTATTAGCAGATAAATCTAATTGTTCAGTCTCCAGCCAGAGATTAGCAGAGGGTCTGATGTGGGATTAAGACATGGGATGTTTGTCACTTACTGTGTTCCTGCAGGTCATGTCCAGTCTAGTATCAGAACTTTGAGTTATAAACAATCTGAGTCCAGTCCTGTTAAAAAATGCAATGCAGAAGCTGTCATCATGAGCATCACTGTGATCCTGCCTTCTAGAGCAGATGAGTAGTACAACTTGGAAAAAACCTAGAATCATCTGCTTAATGACTCACTGAGTCATTTGTTTGCTGTTTACATATTCTTAAGAAACTGCTGGTGTGCTCAGGCTTCCTCTTTTCCTCAGCACAAGTGAAATTTGTTGATTATGAAGAGCCTTACCACATCTAAGCAGGAAGCAGAAAGATTATATCTTAAATCTGTGTTGGCCTGTACTGTGCTTTCCAGTGTGTGTACCCATTTCCCCACTTTTTGTGCAAGAATGGGAGAAAAAGAGTGTATTTTCTTTAAGTTTTATCTTTTTGTGGCAGATGTCTTAGACATCCAGCTTGCTCTTGGTGTTTACTCTGTATGGCCAAGGAGTCGTCCCTTCTCTGAAACGTCTCCTTGCAAAGCCAAATACTTAAAACATTCCTTTATTCACAGTCATTCCTTCCCCTTTAATCTCAGTGGCCTAACTGTAAATTTAGCCCAAGCTTTTGAAGGTGAAGTTGTTTCCCTGCCTGCCCTTGCTACTAATGCTGTTTTTTTTACTTGCTTATTTTTCTGCATCCTTTTCTTCACTCCAGTTCCATGTAAATGAAGTGGAAGAGAACTTGAGCTGAAAAAGCACATCTTCCTCTGGACTCTCCATTTCAAGACAGACTACCAGTACTCAGTGCGGGCAGCTCCTTGCCCTTTACTTAAAACTTGTCTGTGAATGCAGCTGTGAAGAATTCTTGTATCACATGTAAAATGTCATCAGAAAAGAATGGCACTTTCCCGGCACATTCCCAAGTGAAGGGTTGCTGTGTAAGTGTTGCACTGTTGGCTGGGAGCTCCACCTGCCTTGCCAGTACTTGTACCATATTGACTCCAGTCTTCCAATTCTAAAAGACATTTACATCTTGTTACTGACTCTTGTCTTATATAAAAATGCAATTTCTTTCCTCAGTGGTATGAGGCAAGATTTCCAGAAGGTAGCCGTTATGCGGATAGTGGGAGATTCAAAGTTTATTAGAGAATCCCTTCCACTGAGTCATGAGGTGAAGAAAGAACCCCCTTGCTTTGTAAACTCCTTCTCAGAGAAGACTCAAGGTGCAGCTGGATCTAATCCTAGCCCCAGACTTTGTCAATGGTTTATGCTTAAAGGATTATACAGGTGTAATTGAACCTTTATGCAACTTTGTCCTGCAGGATTAAGGATGGCAAACCAGATATATTTACACAAATATATATGATTTATTAAGATAATGATTAGACAAGAGAAATTAATCAGAATTATTTACTACACAGTATAGGAGCTATAACTGTTAGCATAGTATAGTGCACTATTTTGAAGCAATACTAAAAAAGGTACATTAAAGCAATTGTAATAAAACCAGCAAAAACAGTCATTAAATAGGGATTGATGGTGCTCACCCATACCGATGACTGTGGACAAATCTCTTTCACTCAGCCTTGAGAACTAACCTTGAGGGGTGTCCATACTCAAGGGAAGAATCTCTACACACACTCCAAGAAGGGATTTGTTAGAAGACCCTGCTGTTAAAATATGGGACCCATATTAAAATATGGGTTTTCTAGTATAAAATGACTGACTGTCAGTCAGCTGCCTTCAGGTCAGCTGTGTCAGTTCTGTAGCTTTAGATAAATTAATATTAGTGTCACTTGTTTTTTTCCTTTATTAGGTACTTTATCAGGTCTACCACATCTTCATCTCACTATCAGGATGTTTAACTTTGGGATTGGTGAGTCAGACTGGTTCAGCATTATTTAACACCAAAAGCAGCATGACTTTCTCTTAATTCGTGAGTGCCCTTTGCAAATAGGGCATTTATTGAGTAGTTTTACACTATAGCAGACAGAGCAACCTGCTACAGTAGCCTGTAAATTATTCAGAAGCTAGAATAAAATTGATTTATTTGAATTATTGTTTTACTCCAAAGCATTTCTTGGGCATAACAATGCAGGTAAAGCTATCCTAATAAAAGTCTCTTGGCTGAGTAAAAAATTCTTACTTGTTTATGCCATACTTGTTTATGTTTTACACCAGTTTCTTGATTGAAACATTAAAATCTGTGATTTTTGACCATTAGGATTATGGCAATGCCAGAGGTTTTTTGCTGGTCACCTTGGAATATTTATAATGAGCAGCTTTTTTGGTGGAGCATTAAAATCAGGCTTGCTTGATAAGGATTCAAAGAAGCTGAGTGTTCAGTGGGCTTCTGCAAGGTTGTGAGAGATACTGGCTGCTACCAGGAGAAGTGAGGTCTGGAGAAACACAGAACTTAATGGGCTGAAGTCTTGTGCTAAGATCAATTCAACATTTTTGTTATTTAATGGTGGACATCAAGTTAGTGAGTGGGAACTAAGAAACAAGAAAAAGAAGAGATTTGAGAAACTGACTGCCCAGTAGTTTCTTCTGAGCACCTTGTGTCATTACGTGCACAGTGGAGGAAGACTGTCATCATTTTTTACTGCGTTGGGAGTGATTTGGCAAGGTATAAAGTAGTGGAGAATGAAGAATTGTTTAATTGCAATAAGCACAAACATATTCCTTCTCAAACTTTGCATAATGAGCATTAAAGGACTATTAGATGTTTTCCAGGCTTCAGAGTTTTTGATTAACATTATGGAAATAAAACCACCAGCCCAGGAGCTAGGCTACATTTTACTGTATGTATTAAAATCATATTTCAGTGCTTGTTAGTGTATTTTTGTTAGCTTCTGGTATTGATCTCTTTCAGATCCTCTCATTGTGTGCTCCCATGCTATTAACAGTACAGAAGAGTTAATGTTGGTAAATGTTCCAAAATATGCAACACTTTACTATTAGAAGACTTCTAGTTAAATAAATTACCTGTTGAAATGGAGAAAAGAATAAGCCTTTCAAAGCAGTTCTTTAAGAAAATTTAAATGTGTATTGTGCTTCGTTTATGCATCAAGATCATCTTTGGAATTTTCCCTTTCCTTTAGCTAAGGCTATACATTGTCTCTGAAAGTTGGGCTAGGATCACCATGCCGCATAGCAAACATCAATTCAACAGTGTAAAATCATATAAGCAGGTCTACAAAAGCTATTTTTTCCCTCCAAAAATTTCTCCAGGTTGAAAAAAATCTGCATGTCAAAACAGAAGGTAACTATAAGTGTTTGAATGAAGATGATGGAGAACTCAGACCCAAATCTGCAAAGGTAAAGGTTTGTAGAACCAGGTTGAAGTTTTAGCTAATAAGCTTTATTTTCACAGTAGGGACAACGTGACCGTGTGCTCCTAGCTGATTTCTTGTCTTGTTTGACAGACAGTCATGTATGAAGTCACCAAAACTCATATCTTATCCTTATTTTGGGCATTCATTTTGTTTATAAGTGCAGTTGTACACATACTATCAGCCTGACTCTTAGGAAAATGATACATATGTGGTTGTATTTACAGTCTGTTAATTTTCACTGTGTAATTCTTAAACTTTTGAGCAGTTTTGACAGCCAACCAGCCAGTTCAGAGATGTTAATTTCTTGAGAATATTGTAAAGAATTGACAGTTAGTCACAGAAAGGGAGCTGGTTTCATCCATGACAAAACTGAAGTGGGAAATGTGAAGGACTTGGCCATCCTCTTCTTGCTGGCAGCACCCAGCCAAGTGGGGGCAGGATGGAGAATGCAAGCCCGAATTAGTGCTCCCCAGTGAGGCAAAGGCAGTTATAATTCAGATCCTTGTCCTTTCTAGGAGGCAACAGCCAGCTAGTCAAACAGTGTGCACATGTTGGCTGATCCATCAGCTTACACATAATCATGACATACGCTGTCAAGCGTGGCAAATAGAGGGAAGGAAAAGGAGATGGATAAGCAGCAGGGAAAAATTTAGGGGCCACAGAAAACAAATCCTTTGGAAAGTGGCTCTTCTTAGTTCACTTACTACTGATCAGTGAGCACCTTTTTTCCTCTATTGTGACCACATGTTTAGCCCAGAGAGATCGGCCAGTGGCATGAGAAGGAATATTTGAAGGAAGAGATGCTCTCTGGCACACAGCCCTTTTGTGCTTGTCACTGCTTTGTGGGAGAGATAAGATAGAATTGAGCTACAGGCTGTGGGACATACCTGCAGAACACCATGGCAGCACAGAGAAGCTTGTCTCCGCCTGACCTTGGGGGGCAGAAATGCCACAGGGCAGGCGCCCTACAGAGAGGAACCTGCTGGAGGAGGGAGCAGCTCGTGATCACCCCCATGCAAGGACATTAAGAAAGTGTGTTGCTGACGTGGCAATGTGTGATAGGTCGCTTAGTGAAAAATACCATAGAAGCAAAAATACTGTGTCTTGAAGAAGTGTATAAAACCAACTCATTTTTGGGAATAAATGTCCCAGATTCCCTGCTGGTCTGAGTCCATGTCTCGGTCATTACACTGCTTTTGTTTCAGCAACTGCTTATCTATAACATGGTCAGCCATTTATTAAACAGGCAAAAACTGTCAACACAAAGGGTGGGTTTGGGGTTGTCATACTGAAAGAAGTGTAAGGAAAGCCAATGAACACTTTGGAAACCCTGAGCTGGTTAGAATATGGCTGGACCTCCACTTTAAAATTAATTAACAGCTTTAATTTGACTTATCCAGGTTTATAAGTCCGATTACTTTGGTGACATTTAAAAAAAGGTCAGGCTTGTTTGCCAGGTATTCTTCTGCATTTAAAGTGTGTAATTACCATAAAAATTATAAAGAGTGTAGATTTTCCTCAAATTCAGCGAGAGATTGTTCCTTTATGTCTTCAGCAGTAACAGCCGAGGCCAGTAATCCTGTAGTTTTATTGACAAGCTTTGGTTTGGGAGGCGCATTTTGCAATAAAGTAGTATTTTTAGAATTATTCTTTCTGTGAAATCATTAGCCAATGTCTTTGGATGTCTCATTTCCCTTCTGCAAGAACATGAGTATGAAGTTAGACCTCTGATCCATCTGCATTCACATTTCAGTAAGGTACTTAAGTCTGCTGCTTTATTGATATCCCAAGAGTTGCCTTGAACAGAAACCATCAAGAAAGGATCTGATACTACTAAAATTTTCTTTAAAAAGAGAATAAGAGGTGCTCCACTGCCTATTTTGCCTGAATTATTTCCTGCCCCTCAAAGAAAATGCATTTAAAATGCCTGTGTACAGAGTAGATGTATCATTACTACAATGCCAAGTAAGTATCCTTTAAAATATTTTTTTTTAATCAGAGTAGCTAACTGCTGTATGTTCTGACTGTAGAGATGGTTCAGATGTAGGATGTAGTGGTAGTTCTCATTCAGATGTACATATGGTAATTAGAATTAGACTACAGGGGCTATCTTTTTTAGCACTTTACAATTTACCTGGATGAGTATTTTTGAGACATGATATAGCAAAACTTTATCCCTGTACATTACTGGGCCCTTCATGTGGTCAGTTTTTTCCCTCAGTCCATCATGAATCTGATTATTCCCTCCTGAGGAAAATACCTGGCATTTGCCTGTATTGAAGATCATCTTATTCTTTCTTGTCCTATTTCCAACTTGTTAAGGTATGTTTGAATTCTAATCCTGTCTCCAATCAACTGGCAGTACCTCTCATGCAGAAATTTGCTTGAAGATGTTTTAGACATACCTTATATTCTGTCAACCAAGTCCTTAAAGAAAATTAAAAATCACATGCTATCAGACCACAGGGAGCAATTTCCAAGGTCTCACTGTTTTTATCTTCCTTGTTTGACAGGAATACTTCAATAGCTGTTTGCTGAATAGCATTCTTCAGCCAACTTTATCCACCTTTGGTGTACTGACCATTCCTACTTGCTTACAGGGACAGTAATGCGAATAGTTAATGTGCCAGTTATGCAGTGAGATGGAAAGAATTTCATAGTCAAATTGATAAAGTGCAAGGTGGAAAAAACTTAACTTGCTCACCTTATATAAAAATCTCTTCTTTGTGTTGTTTTCTGAGAAACAGCTTTGTTCATTAAGAGGGGTGTTAAGATGCACATTGAACACAGTTGAATCTCTTGCACTGTGGGTTAATTACCTCATAATTGGAATGGGCAAAGAGGATACGTTTGCTTTGTGAGGATTAGTCAACCAGCATTTGGTAGCTCATTGTGCTCCTACAATTCATTTTTGGTCCTCTTTTGGTGTGTCTATTCAGTCATGAATTTTCCACATAGCTCCAAGTGCTTCACAGGCATTAAAGCTGGGTTTTTCTCATTTCAGCTTAATTTAGTATGGTTCTCCCTGTGGGGTTTACCCAAGACCTGCTACACCATTAACTGATGGTCTATGTGTGGGAAACACTAAAAAGGGT
>VZRS01012533.1:0-28782 GCA_013398055.1 Ifrita kowaldi
CAAACCGAGACAGATCCTACAGATTGGCGCCCAAGGTCCTACATTTGACTTCCACTTCAATCTTCTTCTTGACAAAATCAGTCCTTCAGGGGCACATTCTGTTCCTTTAAATCCTTATTTGGAGCTGAAAAACTGAACCTGTGGGGCACCTCTAGCCAGTGGTAAAAAGTAGAAGAAACGCCCTTGGAAAGCAGGGGAAAGCTGCCTTTTGTGTACCTGGAAAGTTCAGAAATGTCCCACACCACAAAAATGGACAGTTTTCACAGCTCCCTGCCTGCTTCGCAGCAATGCTCAGGTCTAACATCTATGTATTTTGCCTCATTTTTTTCACAAGGACAATGCTTTTCCATTGTCCCTAACCCAGCTTTTGGTCTGGCCAAAGGAGTGAAAAATTGCATGTTCTTTATTTTTATTTTTATTTCTAAGGCAACCAGGATGATAATTGCCTACTCCTTTAAGAACAAGAAGAAAAATGTCCATAACTAGTTCATGCCTCCTGAGGAGCTTTCTTTGAAACCCTATTTGCTAATGATTTAAAATAAATAGCCGGTAGCTGTTTGGAGAGGTAATCTGCTTTCTAGACTGTGTCAGGGGGTGCATGGCACCAACTTTATTCAAATTATCTGTGTCAAAGCAAGGGATATCAGTGTCTCCAAGTGTTTCCCTTGAGCTACATGGAAGAGATGAGAATTGGAAAAGGCAATACTTTGAGCTACATTTTTTTAGGAACATTAGCCATGTATTTGTGTCAGTATGGCTCTGTGTTGATGCTAATAAGCAGGAGATGTGAACAGCTGAATTTCTCTGAGATAGCAGTAAATGAGATGAAAATAGCTTGAGAAATGCTTATGTAAAATATCAGAGTTCCTAATGTCCTCTGATGGCTCTGTGTAGACAGAAGTGACAGCATGTTATCAGACACAATTTTGCAATGATTTGGATTAGGCCTGCTGGGGGCAGGGAAAACCAACAGTTTGTGTACTTACATATATACACACACATACATTGCTGGCACAAGTACTGCCACAACTTCACTCCACTACAGCCTGAAATGTTTGGTGACAAGTTATAAAATTTGTAAACTTTTTTCAAACCCCTCGCTACTAAAATATCTCACTCATGAGTAAAAAATGTTTTCTTTGGCTGTATTGCAGTATTGGTTTTAGTCAAGTCACAGTCCTTTGCTCCATCTTTATGTGACTTCTAGGATATTTCAGTGCATCTTTTCACCGAAGTTTTTTCTTTTTTCTGGAAGCAGACTAGGAAAGTTTTTATTTATTTTTTTTGACCCTAATTTGTGATGAATGAACATCTAATTCTGCTTGCTTGCCTGGACATATCCCAAGTACTAGCTATTTCCATCTGTCTCATCCTTAGCCGCACTGTCGAGCTCCAGGAACAGCGACTCTCATCAGCCACTTGGGGATCCAGGAGGACTGGAAGGGCAGGCATCCTGAGTCTGGCTGGTGGTTTGCCCCATTTACTGGAGAGGTCAGACAATGCTACTAGGTGCTCCCAGTTATTCCTTTCGTCTCTCTTGTTTCTGCAGCTCTCATCTGCAGCTTTGTTTGAGTCTTCTCCTCCATAGTCTTAGTTCCTGACGTTAGTTAAGGCTCCTCATTCCATTTGCTGTATAAATTCTGATCCCTTTACTCCTGGCAGAGCACCGATGGTGACTGTCTTGTCCAATGTCATTCAAGCTCTCTCTCTCACATCTCCCTGTCTTACTCAGGCTTCAGCTTTCTGGCCTTCACCTAGTCTCTTGCAGTGCTGCTGTTTAGCTCTTCAGCTTGGTGCATCCCAGTTTGACCAGTTTTCTGAACCTCGGTTCACTCCTGACCATACTTGACACATAACAACGCTCAGCTTGGCTCAATGCTCTTCTCCTCTAGCAGACTCAGATCCTGTTTCAGATGACACCTTGCCTTCCCATTCCAGCTTGGCTCTATAGGTCTAACTGCAGATATCCTTTGGGGCACCTTCCAAAAAGTTTAATTCATTCCTTCACTGGAGATCATTATTTTTATAAGCAGAATTTGCTTTGAATTTAGGAATTATGAAGAATTTTTTTTTCTTTTTAGATTTTTAGATTTCTAAAATAACTAGCAGACATGAATCACTGACTGATGGGTCCTTAATGGCCCATTGTGGCAGTGAATAATTGGTACTTGTATAGAACTACAGAAAATTGTATCCCAAATGGTTGTCTCATTGAAAAGGGACAGCTGTTACACAGATCAGCTATCCTGACTTTTACAGGATGGAGACTGCAGGATTAAAAGTCTCTTGTTTTAGCAGCAATCAGTTAAAAGTTCCAGGGAGATTTCTCTACTGAGTATATCCAGGTATTTGACATAAATGGGGACTCTGTATTAATTTGACTAACGCTATTAGTTGTCAAATGAAGATCAGCATTGCAGTCATATCAGGATGGAAGAAAGAAAGTCATAGATGACATTTCTAGCATAACTGCTTATTAGGATTAAATTTTCCATATAAATAAATAGATCTATTACCTCGATAATATCCTCCCTTGAATTCAGGATTGGTTTACAAGATTACACCATATCCTCTCACAAAAACATTTTGAAAAGAAATCCTAAGAACTGACCTTTCAACAACATAAATGCATGGTCACTGACACAATGTTAGTAAGAGTATAACACATCCCCTTCACAAGAGAACAAAAGCAGCTTAACTTCACCTTTAAGCAAAACAACATGGCCATCAGTTCATCCCACTGAGTTGAAGCCCAGCTGGAGTCTGCTTGAGGGCTGTGGATGAACTTTCTACTGAATGAGGGAAGAAATCTTCTGATTAATATGTTAATTTGGGAAATATAATAAAATATATTAGTATAGTCCTGATCTATTGATCAGCTGTAGCTATGGGAATACAATAACCATATTTTGTTCCTCAGTTAAACATCTATAAAAGTAATACTTTGATCAGGTATAGATGTCCACCTCAACTCATCCTGGCAAAGAAGTCTCTGAATTAGTGGAGTTTTCTGGTGTCTGTGTTTTGTACGTTATATACTTTGAGAACTGTCCCATGGAAAAATTTTCTCAAACCTCCCCCTCCACCCCAAACCTCTTTGTATTTAACTATATATTCTTAGCATTTATTTGGCAAAATTTTTTTCATTTTAGAAAATAAATACTACACTAGTTTCTTTTTCAACATTGAAAAATTTTTTCCAGGATACAATGCTGTAGATTAGATCATAAAACTGAAGAAAAAAACCCCAGTCAAATAATTCAAAGACCTGATTCGATTTCTAAAAATGGGAAAACTTGCATGGTTTGCAACATTGACAGATAAACAATAAGATAATAGAATAAATAAAGTGATTTGGATTGGGATTTGGTAATGTATATAACATCTGGGACTACAAACTGTTTCTTGTGAGTTATTTGTGTGCTGCGAGGTAGATACACACATTCACACACAATTTAACCAAGCTATTACAGCTTTTCAATAAGTGAGTTATTTTGAAGGAATGAAAAAGCTTTGATGTTTTATTGAAAACAGCACTGTTTTGAAGTAGCCTGCCCTGAGGATCTAGCAAACAAAATTAACATCAAACATACATCTGTGGCAAGCATTTTTTTGCCCCATAATGTATATAGCTATAAACACATAGATTCACAGCATTTTAAAATTTCAATTTAAAATGCAAACTTGCAATTCAAGACTGTGGAAAAGAGCATTTGATAACCATGATCCTCGTGGGGAGCCCTTGTTCACACTGACAAGAGATTTTCAAGCGTACAAAGAAATTCAGTCATTCTACAGTCTGATAGCCAACTAAATAACTTGTGTTAATCTTTATGCCTTAGGAAAGTTTCTACTAAAATAATGGGGTTTTTAAGTGCCCTTATAGCTTTCATTAAGGTTTCATGATTATTGCTTACACCAGATAAGTATTGGATACTGAGGCCATGGCTTCACAGACCTTATCTCTGTATCTGCACCGTCTTATCAGCCATCCGGGCTGCGTACATCAGTGAGCCCTTGTAAAAAGAGATTTGTAGAGGTTTTTTGATGCATGTAGAACAAAACGTGTTATTTATTGCACTGTAGTTTCACTTAATCTACCATGGAGGTTCTTGGTAAAATGATATTTTGACAAAAAGGTTTGAGCATGCTTTAAACAGCAAATTATGTTTATCTTCTATGGATACTGTGTATAGCATAGTTGCAGCATTTTTCCTGCCATCCTGTTGGTTTGGATACTGTAAGTCAGTGTTCCACTATCAGAACTAGCCTCTCAGCTTTGGATTAGGACTGGCGACAGTCAGCGGCTGACACACCTTTGCTTTAGTTGGAGCTGTGCCTGTGAAAAGATTTCCACTGGATAAAATCACAGAAGTTAATCTGTTTCCCCTTGCAGTAGCAGCCAGGTCTGTTCCAAAAATAACTAGCCATTTTCTGTATCACAGGGTAAAGCTCAACTGCGAAAATAGGAAGTAACTGACTTTTACCGTGGAACATTTATAACGAAAATGTCCAATCAAAGAAAGCATTTGGCAGAGTTAAAGGCATGTGAGGAAAGATGAATTTTAAAAATCCAACGCAGTATTATAAGGATTTATGGAAGAACGCCAGCATTGCTCTCTTACACATCTACCCAGTTTTTCCTGTTTGCTCAATGTCATTTTGGATATTGTCTTATGCAACAATTATGTCTTGACTTTTCATGTTTTTTACTCTCCACAGTCTATAAAGGATGGCACACAGTCTTGTATAGCTACTGTTCTCTTGTCTCATTCCAATCCTTTTAATTCCCACTATATTTTTATTCAAGACCTTGACTGTGACAAACTGGACCATAAAGATGAACCTGCAGAAAGAATAAAGTCATGCTGCACTGATCCTCCTGCTCTGTTCAGCAGAGAGAAGCACAAGACCTGCAGAATATATCTGTGCAAGACCTGCAGAATTCATCCCAAATACACCTTACAATTGCAAAAAAGAGAATCCTGTCAGGCAAAATTGTTTCAAATGACTGAAGAATTGTCACTAGCATAGCTGGAAAACAGCAAATCGTAATATATGCTGCTTTTCCATTAGAATCTTTATTTTTAGTTCTAAACCCGAGGACTTTGGAATGATCATTCCAGTGGAGTTTACAGATTGCGAGATATTGTGTTTCTGAGGCATTCACTCGATAGATTTAATCCACCTGTATTGAAGAAGAATTTTTCACTTTGAAAAAAACAGTTTTAATTGAAAATAAGAATTCTCTCTTATTTTTTTTCCTTTAATTGAAGGAAATGAAAGATGTTTCTACAAACAGTAGTAGCTCTAAACAGCTTTAAACTGAAACAAGAGAATACTAAGTGAAGAAATATATAAAAAGAGCTGTAACGCAATTTCCCAATAGCACCACCTTCTGTGGAGAAGCCAGAAGGTGGCTGTGGGAATGATATGGTATTCCCAGGTTCCTTTGAACGCTTTTCCCCTCACATAATCCATTTCCCATGTCACTGAATATGCACTCCTTACTCAGTACACCGTATACCTTCATGGAACGTGTGGAGGCAAACCTGATTTGGTTATGCACCCTGACAGAGTCACTAAAGCAAACAATTGTCATCATAACCAGTTTCAAGTGGAGGAAGTCTTGTTGCAATCCAGGCTTACTTTTAAAATATGTCTAGGAGATATTAAAATCAAGGAATCCATCAAGATAGTGATTTTACCTCCTACTGTAATTTCCCCACAATCAATCTTTCAGTGATCTGGGGGTGATTAATACTTGTTTCTACTTCTTCTGAACACAGGGGTTAGCTACCTTCTCACCTCTTGAAAACATCCCCTTCTGCTTCACAGCTGCCAAACACCTTTTTCCATCCTATGCAGTTTGCTACTTCTGTTTCAGACCATAACAATATCCCCTATGTCAAAACCAACTTTTTTATTTGACTGTATCTATCACTTCAAAAAGAGTTAATATATTTTCCTGAACATATATTCTTAAGGCATCATCAGATACTGTTTCCTGACAGACAGTGAGGGGATCACTTTACATTCAAGGAAAAAGGAGACTGTGTTGGAACTTGCATAAGAAATCATCCCATTGCTTTGTCTTGGTAGATTCTGCTCAAAATTTGTGGGGCTTTGATACATAAGGACCTATTGCTACATGGTGAGGGTAACCATGATCTGAATGACCTCCTTTATACTGGAAAGAGCTGCAATACTTTTGTGTCTATACAAAGGTAGAGGATTTAAGATTCCTTGTACTAAACTTAGAAAGAATTAATTCATATACGATGAACTGTGTTAAATGCATTAGCATATATGCATTTCTGGAACATGGTTTTTCTTGTCATTATGTCTAATTAAAATATTTGTAAACAGGCAGTGTTTTTGTGTAATGTGCCATGCAATGTGTGCTTGGGGAATATTTTTTAGCCAAACTAGTCTCCATAGCTTTATGTGAGACAGCAAGGAGATGGAGTCCTTCCAAAGTAAGGGAATTTGTGAAGACTTTGCTGGAAGAGCCTGATAGTGGCTTATCTTACCTATTATCCTGGAACAGGAATTGCTGAACTAAGGAGCTGCACTGGCCCAGAGCCAGCTTGAGAGAAAGCAGACATTGTTACAGCAATCTGAGAGGAGACACTTGTGTTCTGTGGAGCCACTTAGAGGTAGGCAGGTTCAGAATGAGGCAGGTACAAGGAGATAACAAAGATGACACTGTTGCAAAAGGAATGAGGTTTTAGGAAGATGTTTATGAGAGATGATCTAGAAGTTTTTTATTTCTTTCTTGAAAAGTGAGGTTTCATAAAAACAGAAATGTTATCTGGAAATATATCAGCCTTGAAAGAAAAACAATACAAACAAAAAATAAACAACAACAATACCCCCACCCAAGCCCACAACACTTTCTGATAGCAATGGGAAGAGCAATGACTAATGAGTCATTAACCAATGGGTTTGTAGGTAGGACTCCAGCGCACTGAAAGACCTTGTGGGATGAATTTGCAGCTGTGTCTATAACCTGCCATCCCATACTGCACAGCAGTTCTTTGACTGTGAAATGAGTCTTGGGAGGCTTGCCTCCATGAACTATCCAATATTTATACAAAGTGGAACAGCTCCAAGAAGTCAGGGGAGCACAGAGGACCGAGAAAGAGCCATACTCAGTGTCCAGGTGTTAATTCATTATTGTCAAATAGTAAGATAACATTGACATACATTTGGGTATCAGAACCTAAATTGTGTGAGAAGAGAACAGTTTGGTCATGTTACTCTGAGAAGCCAACTGACAACTCTGCTTAGGACAGACTACAATAAACTTTAAATTAGCCTAATATTGACTCAAGTTTCAGCTTCCAAGGGGTGTAGTAGTGTATATCTAGAGACTTATAATAGAGGATCTTGGTAAAAAAGTCCCTGACAGGACAATGGCAAAGGCAGAATGGACATAAACTTGCTGACGCAGTTTTGATACAAGATCAAGTGTTTAATAGTAAAAGCTATACTAATATACTGAATGCATGGGGAGGGGGCAAATTAGGAAAAGGATAACTGAAATAATTTTCATGATTTTATGTTGTTGAAGCCATCCTTACCACAAATTACTTTCAGTAAAACAGGAATGACACTTGTAAACAGAATGGACTCAGGAATTCTGCCAAAGAGAGGGATAATAGTATTTCGTAGGTGTATGTCTGACACTGCCAGAAAGGAAACATTTCAGCAACTGGAAGGCATCCCTTTTACTATACTGTAACTCACCAAAAAATATTCATCCTGTTCATGCCATGTGCTCAGTTCAAGTTCAAAGGTATGACGGAGAACCTTGTAAAATTATAATGCTTTATGTATGTAAAGTAAATCAATTATTATGCAAGAAAACACTCCTGTTAAACTTGTCTAGTAGTTGTACACAGGAAATGCCGAGTTTATGAAATGCTGGCAGTAATTTTTGTTCTTTGTACCACCACATTGTCAAAGTCCTCAATCCTCATTGCTGTTAATCCCCTTGCAGCACTAACTGAACATTCAGAGTGCCCCCCTTGCATGTCCAGTGCGAACTGAAGGCTAATAAATTATTAGTTCAAGCCTTTTTTTTTTCTTTTTAACCATATAGCTTAATACATAGTAAACAAAGAGGACAAATGTAGAGAGTGGCACACAATTGATTTGATTTAATTAGTATTTGGCAGAGCCCACTCATGCATTTTCAGCTAGCACTGACTTAAGCAAATAGGCTTGATTTTATTTCATTATTGTTTTCATTACTATTTAATGATTTACAGTTTAATTTACCCGAATTTTGACTTGCATTGTTATTAATAATCTTTAATACTTGAATATAATTGGACTCTGTGGGGTGAAAACAGCATTTAAATTTTGCTTGGAATTTGCTTTTCCTTGGCAATAAATAAAACAAGGGCAATCCTCATCTAACTTTATTATTTTTCTTCAGGAAAGGCTGAGAGAATTGACATTGTTCAGCCTGGAGAAGAGAAGGCTTCCAGGTGATCTTATTGCAGCCTTTCAGTACCTAAAGGAGAACTGCAAGGAATCTGGAGGGGAACAGTTTGCAAAGGCTTGTGAAGATATAACAGGAGTTAATATCTTCAAACTGAAAGTTAGGATTAGATTAGCCATTAGGAAGAAAGTAGTTGCTGTGAGATCAGCAAAGCACTAGAACACGCTGCCCAGAGAAGTTGTGGATGTCCCTGCCCTGGAAATGTTCAAGGCCAGGCTGGATAGGGCTCTGAGCAACCTGGTCAAGCAGAAGGTGTCCCTGTCCATGGCAGGGGGAGTTGGAAGTAGATGATCTTTAAGGTCCCTTCCAACCCAAACCATTCTACGACTCCATGGTTCTATGATTCTATGTTTAACAATTATCAGAATGAGTAATTTCTTTCCTTCCATACTGCTTATCACAGATTATCACACAGGACATACTAGGTCAGAGGTCAAGAAGATCCAAATCATTTTGTCAGTCTGGTACAATGCATTCCTTTTTTTTGTTGGTATGTGTTCTGCAGGAGAGTATTCACCATTTCTATCTGAAATGAAATAAAAGAAGTGGTTTTTAAAGGCCCATTAGTGAGCAAAATAGCTACTGATGGGCTGAATGTCGCATGAATCATTGGTGCTTCTGAACCTGTGTGTCTCCTCTATAATATCATCTACTTTTAAAAATGAAGGAGAATATCTAAAGCAAAAAATACTTTTAATAAAACACAGTGTCATGAAGGCTGACCTGCTATTGAAAGCTTGTTTTTACTGTTTAGTCCAGTATGCTTCTCACTGGCTTGTCAAATTACTTTCAGCCTAGAATTACTAGCTTTTATTTTTTTCTTTTTTTAATTGGTGCAAGAGCTTTGTGATTTTTAAGTAAAAAGGTTCTGCTACAAAACATCATAAGAATGATATTGGCTATTTGCAGCTTGATTTATACATCTGCAAATGGAACAAGGGATAGAATTCTTCTTCAGCTCCTTTTCTTCGACTTGTTTACAGAGATTTGAAAGTCAATGCAGTTAATTTTCAAAAAAATGAAGCAGCCTCATCAGCATCAGAGACGGTGACAACATATGGGGAATTAGGTAGAAAGTTACCTTAACTGCTGGCATGACCCTGGCCAGGTTATAAGCAAACTGTGAGACTGGAAATTGACTCTAGAAACACAGGAACAAGACTGGCTTGCTTCCCATCTGAAGCGTGCAGGCAGCTTTAACAACTGACATACAAAAGTTTTCAGAGCCAACACTGTTGTAGAGTAAATGAGAGTGCACTGTTTGTATAAAATAATAAACTAGTTTTCTTACATGATGTGGGCATAAACCTATAATTTCTGATTGAAAGAAGGTAGGACTATAGGGGAACGATATGGATGAGAAATAGAGTTCTTGTTATCTTTCTCTACCAGTAGCTAACCTAGCAAGAAAAGAGTTATGAAATTCTATCAAGGTTGGTTGACAGTGAATTGGTATTATCAGGAGAAAGACTTTATGCTTTGGAGGCGTGCTTGAGTTGTAGCAGTCTTCCACTCAAATCCCAAGGTCGTCCAATTTAAACACCACACCTTGCTTAGAGGTATGTATAGAGTCTCAGTGGTATGTGTAAAACTGGTATTTACCTCAAATCTTCCTAGTACCTTAGAACCGTATTCTGAAACAGGTAAACATTTCATCTGCAGGCTCACGAAAGCCAATAACACACAGGTAGAGTGGAGGTAATTGCTTAACATGACACAGGCCTCTGCACAGCTGAGTGACAGAGTCCTCAACATTGAAATGCAGGAGGACAGTTTTGTTCTCCTTTCTGGCACGGTAACAGGAGGAGAGAGTTTCACTGGTTAGGTAAATATAGCTGATAATTTTGCTAGAATAAAAAAGCAGACTTGCCCTTGAATTCTCTGGATATGAATAAGTAATGCCCAACTGTTTCCAAATATAACTCAGAGCATTGTTTCATCTCAACAAGTTTATCTGAGGTGATCTAAAAAAACTGTTTTGGTTTTTTCAAAGCTTGTGTGCCAGTTAGCTCACCTATCCATATTTGTGTACACAAGGAGGACTCCATGCATGAAAACTAAACTAACTCTTAATAGACAGATACAGTAATTGCCATTAGCATTCTGGCAGAATGGAATTAAAATTTTTTTTTTTTTTGTTAGCTTGTTTGGCAATTGTGCCAAACTATGAAAACTGTGGATATTTTCAGACTTGTTATGTTAATGGCTCATTTTCAGGATCTGTAGCTGGAGTATTAAGATAATGTGAGTCAGGGATGGTTACAAGTTTGCATATTGTACAAAATAAAATGAAGGTGGGTAAAGTTTTCATTTATCTAAAAAAAATAAATATCCAGAGTTCTTTGCAAATGACAATAAAGGCTTGCCCATAAGAGTTACTGGAATCTTATTTAGGTGAGCAATTTATACTACAGTCATAGGAGGGTGTCCAAGATTAATTAGATAGGCATGGCAAGCACCATGGGCTCATTGCAGGGTTTGTGCCATGGCATTCTGATTGTGCTATGAATTATTCATGTCACTGGAGAGTGGGAAAAGTGCGTGTAACAATATAGCCATAAGTTGTATATTGCTGCAGAAGAAGCGAAGATTAGAGTGTCTCATGCATCTGGTCTCAAGGGAAGAAAGTAAAATTACTTTGTGAATCCTCTATACTTGCAGTATTGGCACAAGCATTTAGAGGAATGTTGGAAAGAGCCTCTGTAAGTGTGACTCACTCTATGGGCAAATGGGAAAGGGCAAGCAAAGTGAGGCTAACAATCATATATTTAAGAGAGAAAGAAGAAAAATTCACAAAAGACAGAAAGCTGTGCACAAAGGACATCATACCACTGTGGTCAGTAAAACTGAGGAAAATCAGTATGATTAGAGGTGCATCAATAAGTCTGAATGCAATTACACTATGAGCTGCTGGGTTTGCAGAATAAGGGAATGTTTGAAGGCATCTTATTTTTGCAGAGAAAACTTTAAATTCATACTGTCAATGCTTAGAATGTATTTTAGAGCAATTCAGTGTTAGCAAAGATCAGTTTTTCAACTGAAGCTATTCAAGACTAATAACAGAGCATCTGTGCGGTGTCACATACCCACTTATTACATGTAATTCTGTGAAAAAATGAATATCTAATTTGTATTGAAATCAATGGAAGTTGTGAGTTCTGCCTCTCACAGAATTGATTTCTATCTGAAAAAGGTGCTGTTAAGCACTGTGACATTCACCTTCACCGTTGTAAATGTTTGTGGAAGAAATCTATAGACAGTTGTGCAGTGAATGCTATGTCTCTGTTATAACCTGGGGGGATAATACATGATAATTAAAATGTTTTATTATCTGAAGAGAAGAAATGAATCATTACTGGCACGCAGTCACATCAGGTTATATGCTGCTTTTCTAAATGCTATTACAACAGAATGATTCACTGTGAGGCTTCAAGGACCACCCTGGTGCCACCTCCTCACAGGAAGAGCACAAGCAAGAGAGGGGAAATTTTGCCTGGATTTCGTCACCTGCAGCATCACCTCACCGAACCCTGCACTTCTGGCAGTTCTGGTTGAAAAACTTGCCAGACAGAGAAGTCAGAAAGCTTATTGATTGAGAGGCATGGAAATTCTTAAAAAAATAGAAGACTGAAAACGAGTTGCCAAAACACTGGCTTATTTTGATTTGTTTTTCTAGGAAGATTTTGTTGAGATTAGCCACAATTTTTCATGGTTAGGCTTCTCAAAAGAAGAGCCAGTAAAAAACAGATGCCATGTTAGATGGGTTTTGGTAGAACTTAGGTCATATGAATTTGTCCCTAAGAGATTCCATGTTAGATTGGAATGTTTAATTTTTTTTCATGTCATACCAGATTTTGTTTTGATGTAAATTTTTATCTTTGTATTTTTAATTTTTTTAGTGTTTTGTTTATTATTTAAAAATCCAGGATATAAACCCAGGTCTCATACATGTGACAGTAGGTAAGAAATTATGTGATAAATTTTTCTGCACCTTGGATAACAGCCTCGCCACGATAATTGACTCTTAGTCTGCATTTCCTAAAGCTCATTTAGGGAAGTTAAAACTCACTAAGAAATATTGAAGATAATGGAATCAGGAAATTATTGTAAGGACAATTAGTAAATAAAATACATGCAGCAAACTATTTAGTGCATTAACTGATTTAATTCATTAACTAAACTGGGCAACATGTTTGTGCACTGGCCATTACATGGTTTTGAGTGTTAAAGAATGGTTACAATCTGATTCATCAATATTTAACTCACATTCTGATAAAATCTGGACTGCCTGATATCTTCATGACAGCCTTCTGTGTTATAAATATTGTACATCTTACTAGAGACTCAAGATCTCTTCCTAAAGCTATTTATGTGACAGTCCAGCTGTGTGACATCATCGCTTTTCAAGTCCTTTATACTTAATTTCTGTATCTCTGTGTGGTCTGAATATTTTCATTTTTTTAGGTAATTCAGATCTCTTCTGTCCCTAAAGGCAACAGTCTTTATTAGACTGGGTTAATTTAAAAGAAAAAGCAAATCTAAGTTATTTCTTTAAAGTGATGTGCTGACTTATCATAAGCTATTCCACTGTAACCTGCCAGACATATTATAAGCCAAGGACATGCAAGTGACTAGCAGCTATCAGAGAAGACCTTCAGCTGAAAATGTCTTTAAAGGCCACATATCTTGTAAATTATATTTTAGAAGGTGCTTTTAAATGTTAACCAGTAATGGCATCCATGGCCCAAAAAATACACTATTACGCTATCATGGAGATCTATAAGAAACTGAACTGGTATATACCAAATACATTCACTATATTAGTAAGTACCTTTTTCTCTAATTTGAGACAGACAGGCTCAAACTTTTAACTTAATAATATCCATTCTCAAACCTTCAGCTGGAATTTGGGATAGTCAGAAATGTTCTAGCATGAAAAATATAATGAATAAAAGCTCCTGGAGCATCAGTCGGCCAAGTTCAGAATTTGATTCATTAAATGAAACTCCTCTCTGAGCCATAAGGCTTTTGCAATGTTAGGCAATTAACTAGATTTTCTCTTGGCTCCTGTGCCAGCAACAAACAGTAGTCAGCACAGTTCTAATTACAGACTGCTGTAAGACAGAAACCAAATGCAGATTCAAATTGATTTACATATTGAATGAAGCTCATTTTGCATTTTGATAGTGCTTTCTCCTAGATGCCTCTGAGTTTGTTTTATTTCTTGTTTACCCCCCAGTGCTTTATGATTTCTGTGCTTACGTGATTTTATTGTCACCTCTTTGCTCTAACAGTCTTCAGTTAACAGGAACAACATCAGCCCCTGGAACCTGGACAGTTTCTGAGTGGGTTTGCTTGTGGGTCAGATGGCCTCCCACCTCCACCTCAGGACAAGGCACAGCTGCGCACATTTGCTCCTCTACCCTGCTTTCTATGAGAGGAAAGCTCAGGTGCACAGCTGAGGTGAAAGCTGCAGAATAATTCAACAGGTGCTGAACTCAGCACATGGGAACCACCTCCCCCGAGGTGCTACCTCATGTCTCATCATGAAGAACATGCAAAAGTGCACTATTTATATTTCTGAACTTGCCAATGCCAACTGAAAAGAGAAATCGGGAAATGCCATGGGAGTAGTTGTTGCTCTGCTCTTCGCAGTCCAAATTCTGAAACAAAGGCTAGGCTCATGAAAATATTTTCAAGAGTGCTTCTACATCTTGGCTCTAAAAAGGCTGAAAAGCCAAAAGAGCCATTCACATTATTAATTATCAACTAAACTGCAAGCACTTCTGTACAAACTGCTAGTTGTTGCTTTTGTGGGAAACACAGTTTAAATAAAGTACTAGGGCACAATGGGACTTATATTCTTGTGTTGAGAAATACAAAATGGGAGGGAAGCAATAACTCCCATGCTATGCACAACCACATACACAGGTTTTCTGTGGTTCTGACATACAGAAGTCACAGAGGGATATCGGACCACTCATAAACGTGTAATAAATACACCTTACCCAAAAGTTACATCTTGCAGTAATCCTAGCTAAAGTTCTCAAAATAAATATCAAAAGATGCAGTTTTGAGTTATTAGTGGATATATGGGTTCTTCCAGATAGAGTATTTAAAACATCGTTCACATTTCAGGAGATTCCCTTTTGTCCCGGTTTGAGACAAATTTAGAGGAACGTCCGAAATGAACGTCCTCTGACAGAAGGCAGGTTTCAGCAACCCCTTCCCCACCAGCTTCAGAAGTAATTTTTCTCGGAGGAAAGTGAAAAAAACCCCCTGTTTATTTAACAAGCAGGGTGCACACAGGCACGAGAGAGGGAAGAAAAAAACCAAATGAATAACGTTAAATAATAAAACCTCTCGCTGTGGAGAAAACCTGGTAAATTCAGAGTCCTGTCTGTGGGTGTGATTCTGCTCTCTGCAGTCCTGGGGTGTGGTGTGGGCCCCTCCAGGCCACGGTGTAGGGCCTCCCGGTGATGCTCTGGTGTTGCTGAACAGTTCCAGAAGGAAAAAAGAAGCCACCGTCCCAGGAAAACTCTTTGCTTCAGCTAACAACAAGAAGCTAGCTAAAAAGCAAGAGAATACAACTCTTCCCTGCTGCAGAGAGCCGAGAGCTGAGGAGAAGAGCAAGCGAGCTGTGTTTTTGAACACAGCCGCCAAGGAATTCCAGAGGCTTCCCACCCTGCCTCTCTTAAAGGTACAGAACTCATGTCTGGCATAGAGCAGGCGATAGGGGATACAGCATCATAAAGTCACCCCAAGACACCTTTCCCCTTCAGCGAACTCAGCTTCCGCTGCTCAGCAAGTCAGCTGGGATGTCGGCTCTCCCGCTGCTGTACAGCGAGCAGGGTTAGGCAGCAGTAGAAATATTTTTGTACTCTAGCAAGTCTCAGCTAATTCACAGTTCCTTGAGTCCTGCAATTCTTTCTTCTTAAAGAGCACAATGGCTTTTGGATCAAAAGTTAAATCATCATTGGCTTTATTATTTCTTAACATTACATGTGTTAGCTATTCATACTTTTCTTCACTGCAGTGTCTTTTAGGCATTCCTTGTGACTCTGAGTACCATTTGTATCTTCACATATTTTCATATGCAATGAAAACTCATTAACGAACAAATTTAGACACAATCTCTCACTTTCATATGCTTTTCAGGTTAATTGGAATTGCATTCTCTATTATAATAGAATCATAGAATGGTTTGGGATGGAAGGGACCTTAAAGATCATCTACTTCCAACTCCCCCTGCCATGGACAGGGACACCTTCTGCTTGACCAGGTTGCTCAGAGCCCTATCCAGCCTGGCCTTGAACATTTCCAGGGAAGGGACATCCACAACTTCTCTGGGCAGCGTGTTCTAGTACTTTGCTGATCTCACAGCAACTACTTTCTTCCTAATGGCTAATCTAATCCTAACTTTCAGTTTGAAGATATTAACTCCTGTTATATCTTCACAAGCCTTTGCAAACTGTTCCCCTCCAGATTCCTTGTAGCCCTCCTGAAAGGCTGCAATAAGGTTACCTGGAAGCCTTCTCTTCTCCAGGCTGAACAATTCCCTCAGCCCTTCCTCACAGGAGAGTTGCTCCATTCCTCCATCGATCTTGATGGCCCTCCTCCGGACTTAATCCAGTTAATCAATGTCCTTCCTGTGCTGAGGATGTTGTTATTATTTTGCCTACTCCTTATAAAAATACATTAGTATTATTAAAATTTAGTGTACCAGAACTACTATGGAGTAATTATCATGCTATTATCATGCTTCCTCATTCAAAAGCTTCTCTGTGCTTTCTCACAAACTCCTGCCTTTGATAATCCTTTTCCAACTTTCAGTCAGAGGTCTGTCTAGCCAGTGGTGCTTTTTTAATTTCCATTTTCAATGCCAACATTTTAAAGGCTCATATGAAACTCTGACATCACAGCTTCCTTCCAAAACAATGGATATGCGGATGTAATAGCTGGAACAGATGCTACTACCTTTCATCAGTAGTTTGCATTAATACTCATATAGTTAGAAGATGACTATTTCTACTGCTGCTACTACTACTACTACTACTACTATTATTATTATTATTATTATTATTACTCTTTTATTATTGTTGCTGTTTTGTTGCTGTGATTGTTATTATTATTACCATCATCATCATTATTATTATTGCATCAATGTTTCTGGATATGAAGAATTTTCAACTAAAAACAGTTGATCCAACACAGCTAAGTAATTTTAATTCATGCTTATCTGGAATAGCAGTGTGTCAAACTGTAAGTGGGAGTTAAGTGACAGGTGTATAACTAGGTGCAAATTGCTTGCATATTTATACAAAGTAAAAACAATCAAATATCAAATAATGAAATAAAAGAGCTTTAAAGGAAGACTATCAATATTTAAATGCCATAACTGCCAAATAATCATTAGTCATTTTTTGTCAGGTAAAGTATAGGAGTGAATTTTTAACAGATCATCATAGTAGAAACAGCACAGGATTTTGCTTCCAAAATTTTTTATCAAAGTATAGGAGTGAATTTGTTTATTTTAACACTGTTAAAAATCTAGATTAATCTAGATTTAGCCAGGATGTGAAAGTAATATTTCATGAAGACTAGAAACTTTTTCACAGAGTTGTATCCATGAGTACAATAGAATGGGGTCTAGGGAGAATAAAAACTGTCTTCCAGAAGTTCTGGTTTTCAGGACGAAGCCAGGAGGAGCTAAGAGCCTTATGAAATACTATGCCTAGACACAAAATTCAACAGTGTAAATGCCACTATGAGGGCTAGACACATGTTAGGTTTAGCAGTGCTGAGCTTTTCTGTGCCTAAATCCCCAGTCCTGATCTATCAGCTTAATAAAGCTGACTTTCAATGCCTCAAAATAGCTTTGAAAACGGGGGGAATTGTTAGAACATCACCTCCATAAAAAGGAATATATCTCTGGGATAGTTTATTGGACAGATGCCAATTTCTGCTAGTGAACTAGAAATATATTCTAATCCACCATGAAATTGAAAATACAAACGTAAAACACCATGGTGTAATAACACAGAAAAAGCATTCAGTCATTGCAACTATCTATATTTATGTCCTTTCATAACAAAATAAGCAAATTAGAAGACATTAAAATACAGTGAAGTCTGTTTCTAAAATATGTAGGGCATATAAGAGAAAAGGGAAAGATAATGACCCCACAGCACAGCCTTCACGGAAAGATGACAGAAACTTTTGCCACTCAATCATCTCTGAAGTTCAGGGGTCTGTTTCATTCTGAGTCTTTCTATGGCACACCTCTGCCAGATGCAAATATATTTGTACTATGCCTGTCCTGCTGAGACTTAGCAAGATCAATACTAAGAGATCCAAAAGTGACTAATGAACACTGAGAACACCAAGACTAAGGGTTTAAATCAGGGCTTTCTGAAAGAGATTCTTTTTAAACTTTGAATTCTCAGCTCTTGTAGCTACTCCATTCATTACAAATGCTAATAACCATGGCATAGAAATTAAAAAAAAAAAAAGAAAAGAAAAGAAAGTATGGGAAGGAAAATGTAGCTTTTAAAAATTATTTGGTGCCTCCTGCATATCCTTAGCTCCTTTTCTTGGAAAACCAGTTTAAAATTTTTCAAGTTAAGACATATAAATGGAAGCCATGTTTTTAACTCTTGGCCTAAGCTACTTGCCCAACACAACAGATTAAATCCCTGACAGGAGCAAGAGAAGAATCTGGATTTCCTAAGCCTGCTCCAGTATCAGAGCCAAGGGATGACTGTGTAACCATTTGCAGGATTTTAGGTCTTTATGGTAAAAATAGTGCCTGGTGAAAGATCTACTTTTCTCAGTGACTGACATCACTCTGCTCAGTGAGACTTTAGAAAAACAACTTAATGGCTTCACACAGCAAAGAGAAGGGTTTGTTTGGTGTAATAAAGGAACAGTGACCATAGAAAGGACACGGAAACCAGCTGGCAGATCATCATAGTAGAAACAGCACAGGATTTTGCTTCCAAAGTTGAAGTTATTAGTCTCTCACAGTACGCTATTTTAGTGGGTTTGTCAGACCAACAGTAAGTTAACCCACCAGCTCATCCACACAATCATAGTGTCCATGAATAAATATGGAAATTGTATGCTGTGTTAGTTCGATTTATCAAGTAAGAGAAATTAGGGACGTGCTTTTTCTAATCACAATTTGTACCCATAAATATTTGTTACCACTTTTCAGCAGATCTAAATATGTCTTCCTGAATGAATATGATCTATTAGCAGGAATTTTATTCTCCACTTCTATTCCCAGAATATATTATCCTTATTTCCCTTTTCTGACTTGGAACATAAGTTTCTCCTGTTCTATAAGTTTCTGTGCTCTCCCTGGCTTTTCCTGTCAAAACAGCATACCCTGCTCTATCGCATCACTCTCCACTGCTGACACTATCCCTTGAGCTCTCAGGGGCACAAACTGATGGGTTTTGGAGGTTTTATGTTTAGTTAAGCAGACTTTCTTGTTTTTAATTTTATTCAACCAAGAGTCAAAAACTCACAGAGAAGAAAAGAAATGGATAGAGCAGTTTGTTCCTGCTAAGACCCATTCTCTCTGCCAGGGTCTGGCACAAAGGCTGCTCAGGTCACGTCATCTCGGATGCATGAAGCAGTGCTGTGCTGCCTTATGAGCTCAAGGATGTAGCCAGTGTATTGGGTAAGGAGAAAAATCCAAGCTCAGGGGTGCAGCAGGTGAGTGTGCTCATGAGCAGGGCTTTGCTGAGCGTGAGGTATAACCAGATGGCAAACCCATGATGGACAAGGTCTGTAAAATTCCGTCACAGGGGAGAGTAGAGGCTGAGACAGGGATGCAAATGCGTGAGAGCAAGCTCCAGCTGTGTGGCAGCAGAAGTCAGGGTTTAGTTACGTGTGATTGCTTGCTAGACTTGGTACAACAGGGAGCATAAAGACATACTCACATGGAGTGACATACCAGACTAGAAAGAACATTACATTTTATCCTCCCTTCCCCAGCCATTACCTTCTCTTCATCCTCTTCTTTCATGATGCCTACTCAGCACCTTTATAATTAATGTTTATTAATCAATCTGCCAGAATTGAAGTAGATTAAAGAAGATTTAAACTACACACTGTAATAACATTGAGAGAAACCAGAGGGCAAGTAAATGCTTTCAAAAGCTAAATCTGGATGTTGTTTAGGCATCTGTGTGATCAAGAAGCCATGAAGAAATTAACCTTGTAAAAGTGGAGTATATTAAATTATTTTCTAAAAGTTCACATCTAAATTACCACAAATTGGTTCATTTTAAAGGTATAGTGAATTCTTTGTTGTCTTGAGCACCTAGAATGTTGTTTATCTCTTCCTGTACAGAACATCTGTGATCAGGCAGCCTGTGTTTGCATGAGTGCTTCTGTCTGTGTTAATTTGTGTGGATATCCATGCTTATGTGTGTGTATCAGGTGTGCCCACAAGGAGTACATGCTACTGGCTTGACCAACGAAGCTTGGCCATGGAGCTGCTCCAGCTCGGTTTCTCTGAGGCTACTGGACTCAGTGTCTCTGAAGAAAGGTGACCAAAACCAATGTGCACATGAACCAGGCAATTTATCCATATATTAATGCATGTCTACATCTATACATTTAAAATATGTCTGCATGATATTGCTGCACTTAGACTCAGCAAGACTTTTCCAAGATCAAGTCAATTTGAGGAATGTCTATAACAGAGAAGCTTGTGTCACCAACACAAATTCCCGTTTTAAGACTAAATGCTGCTAAAACATGTCCTTGTGACCACTAAAAATTGTTTTGCTTCACCTAACCTGGACAGTCACTTCCAAATAAGAGAAATCAAACAATTGCCCCTCTCTTGCTGATGGGAAGAGAATCCACCAATGTGGGAATGTTTGGGAGACATCTTATTCTCCACAAAGCAAACAAGAGTTCTTGGAAAATGTTAGGTTTCATCCCCAGTAAGATTCTTTTACGCAGCAGTAATACATGCCAATAGCCATGGCATCAACAGATTGAAACATGGACTTCTGGGGTTTTGTTTCATTTTGATTGTATGCTGGAACCCCGATAGATCTATCTGGGCATTTATTTTTAATGTCACAAGACAGTTGTCTCCAAAAATTTTCCACAACTAGGCAGGACGTGATAAGAGGTCAGCGTGAAAAAGTCAGACATACCCCAAGACAATGATCTTCAAAAATACAGGTCTAAACAAATGGCTTTTAAAAACCTTCCCATAGGAACTTAGGCTAAAAAACAACATGATACAAGTTTTATTCCTGTCCTTAGGGCAGTGTAGACGTCAGTACATGTTTTATTTTTCAGCACTCATATGAAAAACTTACTTTCCTTACCAAGAGTGCATATGGCCCAGAATTATATGTATTCATGGAAAGCTGTCTGGTTTCTGGCCATCTGCCATTTTGACAGTGCAGGGTTGTTTTCAGTACTGTATTGAAGGCATTAAGAAAAGACCATTAAACAATTTAATAGAAATAGGGAGACCCTGAAAGGAAAACATGTGTGAAAAGCTATTAAGACTTTGAAACAATAAAGTGTTTTACAGGTGTAGCTTGTTCTTATATTTTAATTCTTTTACAGAAAGCAAAACCTCATGTTTAGACAAAACTTGTTATTTCTTATTTAAATTCAAATCCCTTTGATTTGGGCTACAAAAAGCATACTTCAGAAGAGCAATCCCATGGCTATGAAATAAATTCTACAGATTTCTGCGGTAATGCAGCGCTTATGACAAGTGTGTAGAAAATGCCTTTATCTTAGGTTGATATTAGTAATGAGTAAAAATATTGTAGTCCTTTTCTAGTGACCAGCCTCTGTTATGATGTTAATGAGGCCTGCTGTAACTCAGATCTTGTCAAACTCGAAGGAAACAGACTGGTTTTGCCTGCTATCCTCCCTATAATGATAAGGTCCTCAATAGCACTACACATTTAAAGTCAGATTTCAAAGTACGACTTGAAAGTGATCTTCTCTAAAGATGTTTAACAGATGCAGCAACTGAGAGACCCAAAGTTTTTGCTATAGTCACTATGCAGATGTGCAACAGAACTGGAAACAGACTCCAGTTCTACGCCCAGTTCAAAGCCCTGCCTAGTAGGTCACACTGCTAAATTTATAGCAAATTATTTTATATAAAACTCCTACTTAGCAATGTAATTGAAATTGCCAAGAGTGCCATTTTCCATGCAGTCCCATTAGCAGCCTAAGCGAACATCTCTGCCAGCAACTTCTGAACCCACCACCTAATTCCCCTCACATTTGGCAGAAGAGTTGAGATAATTAAGCTTATATTATCATTATGCTAATGATGAGAGATACTTGTTATTGCTCCGAATGAAGGAAAAGTTCAAACCTGGTTTTACCTTGAGACTCCTTCAACAGACTCCTTCTGTTCCTACTGGCAGAGACAAGTTTTTTCGGTTTTGTCCTTCCATAAAAGCTCAACACAAGGAAACGAGGCAGGGTACCTTGTCTCTCCTTTGCACCACTCAGCAGCCTTCTGCATCACAGAGACAAGACATTGGAGAGGAGCCAGTGTACAGCCAGAAGATTGCAAGGACCTACTGGAGCAACCAGCTGTGAGTTTAATTGTAAAGTGACTCCTTCAGGCAGACAAAAATTGTCATCTAGACCCCAATTATTCAGATTAATATTCTATTAACAGATCCTTGGTGAGGATCTAAACATGTGAGAAACACTATAGAATACTTTACTTTTGAATTATTTCACCAGTTTCTTTTGGACAACAATTTTCTTTTGACATCCTCACAAGTCATAGTGAAGGTGGAAAATGAGGAGAGATAAAGGCAGATATGTAATTGAGAAAATATATAAGTTGTTGCTTAACATTTTAGAGGTAAAAGGGAAGATTAACAGAGTAACAAATTATTTAATTAATTACAAGATAATACTTGTTCACGTTTTCATTACACAAAGTTCCAAACCAGTTATTATCACTTAAGGGAAGTGTTTTCAGTTTGACAGATATTTCTGAAAAGGTTCTTTCCAGGGTGACCTGAAAGGTTGGAAAGGAGTTCAGTTATTCAGGGACCTGAAATGAATCGTGGTCTTTTAGTGTCGTATGTTGGGTGGTTTGGGTGCATTCATGTTTTTCACTGGAACTTCAAGCAAAGCAGATACTGTCACAATAATCCTGACCAGCTGTGCTCAAGCATGTCCTTATCTCTGAGTTTTACATGGCATTGGGACTCCTTAAGGGGGATGCTGATGAAGCGGGTTCCATGGCAAGGTTATAGTGGGGGGGAGTGGGGGGTAGGAGGGACTGCAGGTGTGGTCTCTGTGAGAATGGACCAGGGGCTGGCTGCCCCATCCCAGGCAGAACCAGCTCCTGCTGACTTCAAAACAGACCCTTGGCTACACAAAGCTCAGTCAGGCTGGTGGCACCTCTGTGAAAACATTTTTAAAAGGGTAAAAACCACTTCACAGCAGCTATGAGAACGGAATGATAAAAATGTGAGAGAAACAGCCTTCTAGGCACAAAGGTTATTCCTGCTTCCACAAAGGAGCAGTTTGTGAAGGACTGCATCCCCCATGCCGGAGCTGGGGGAAATTAAGAGGAGGAAGGGCAGCAGAGACAAAGTGTTGTAAGCTGCCTGCAGCCCCCATTCCTCAAAAGCTGTCCCACTTCTAGGAGGGAGAATGAAGAAGAGTCACAAACAAAGGAGTTAAGTTGAGCCTGAGAAAAAGGGGAGGTGGGGAAAGGCAGGTTTAGTTTTGTCTCTGTGTCTCACTATCTTACTCTAATTGTCAGTAAATTAAATTAATCTTCCCCAAGCTGAGCCTGTTTTGCCCATGATGGTAATTGCTGAGTGATCTCCCTGTTTTTATCTTAACTCACAAGCTTTTTCATCACATTTTTTCCCTTTGTCCTGCTGGGGAGGAAAAGTGAGATAGTGGCTGTAAGGGGGTCTGGCAGCCAGTCACTCTCAACCCACCACAGCTGGAATCATGGGACATCAAAGCATCCAGCACAGGGGAAATGAAACCACAGTAACAAAAAGCTTTCCCTTGCCATTGGTTATATGTTCTCTCATACGCATATTTAAGTTTCTTGGGGCAATAAAAGTAACATTTCAGAATAAATACTGGAAGAAATAGGAAGGTTCAGGAGTCGACAGTTGCTGCATACCTGTGCCGTTTTTTTTGTCCCAAATGATGTGCTTTTGGCTGAGGCCAGCTCCACCACAGCCCATTGCTTTCTGGCTGCAGTCTTATAGTGAAATGTAAACATTTCAGACAGATGTCTGGCAGTATATTGTCTCTTCAAATATTTCCTAGCTCCTGTGTAATATCTGTGTGTAGATGTCTCAGACACCCCTGGGATGTCTTGAATGGCACTTGCATTTAGGCAACAGCAGTAAACCCCACACAGCCCAAGCAAGTAAGACTCTTGGGAGGAGGCTCATTCCCTCTTTTCTATGTGATTAAGGTCTAGTCCATTCATAATTCACCTATGAATTCAAAAGGGGAATCCATCAAGACAAAATTTACATTATTATATGTTTCATTAAGACTCACATCTTCTTACTGTTAAGCTATCAACTGTGTCAGAAGCTTCCCATCCACCAGGATATTATGACTGAATTAATTTCATAATTGTTCACCAGTATAGCAAAATTATCGCCACTCACTTTTCCCTTAACCATAAACAAACACCATTCCCATATTTTCCTTCTGTTCATCATTGAATTCTTGCCAAGCTTNTCTTTACTGGCAAGTTTTCAAGGGCATTTGAAGACAATGTTGAGAAAAATCATGACTGATCTACTCATGACTTCTATGGCAAGAACTGCTGCATTACAATTGCGTGGAGAGACAAAGGCTGACAGCTTTTTAACATTTCAGCAGCAATTTAAGGCTCTTAACCTTGAAGGCAATGGCAGCTGCTGACCCTCAAAGGCTGAATCCAGTTAGTGCTGAGCCAGAGAGTGAAGAGCTGAGCAGCTCTAGAGCCAGCCAGGTCAGCAACAGCAGGAGGGCTCAGTGCCCCAAGAGTTTGTCCCCTGAGTGATGATTTCTTAAAGCTGCCTGGGCTGAAATACTGATTCAAGCCAAGTAACTTGTTCTTGCAGCTTGTTTCAGGTAGGAAAGTAAGGTAGCCCATGTCTGTACAGCTAATAACTCAATTTAGGAGCTAGTCTTGAAGGGCACAAAGTGACTCAATTCACCAGGACTTCCCTGGGAGCTGATGGTATTTGACACTCTGCAGGGTCAAGCTCTGAAAACAAATATAAATGAAAGACTCCTCAGTTGACTTTTCACAAAGTGATGCAGTGAGGATTGGTCTGACAGATTAAAGTGATAAAGCCAGCTAAAAGTTATGTTGTAATACTGAGTATTTATTGCCCTGCAGTGTCTTGCAGCTGACAGACATCTGGCAAAATTCTGTAGTCGGTGGGGACTCATCTATAAGGGTGGCTAATTTCACTGGTAATTTGGCTGAAGCAAGACCAGTAAAGCCAAATTAATTCCATGGTAAAGCTCTGAAGATATCCAGTTTATGAGACTAAAAGACTTAAGCTACAGTCTTCTGTCTTTAACAGCTGATTAGTCCCTTGAACTAAACCCACTGGAAAAATCTTCAGTGCTACACTTACTGAAGCCTTTATTATTTGTTCTGGGTCTTTGTTATAGGTTGCCCTTGGAGCTTTCTCTACCTGATTTTAATTAAGAATGTATCTGAGCTTGGGAAAGTAATACCTGAGACAAAAAAGAGATTTGTAATGACAACAGTAGAGGAAATACTCATTTGTATTCAGAGCACAGAAGTGATGAGTGTTATTGCTAGCTGGTACCCTTGATACCACAGCCATATTGTTCATCTTTATACAATCCGGGTAGTTGAGTTCAAGTCCCATTGTCGTTGTTGTTATTGTTATTTCTAGGCAAATGCACTTCGGGGTTTTAAATCAGATTTGCTTGAAGATTTTACTATTTTCTTCTTTGCCTTCCCCCTCTTCCCCTTGCAAATGTTGTGATTCCAGTCACTTCAAGGGGGAAAGAGTTTACTGAAGGGTAAGTCACTGGTTCCAGGACTCTCTGAGCTGGAATTGTCATCCTGCCAGTCCTATGCAAAGAGGATTTTCATCAGCTGCTAACCAGCACACGACAATTAAGAAACCTGTTTTCAGTTCTTAATCCCACAGAAGTACCCTTTACATAACACCACACCCCAAAACTTTGCGCATCTCTGGGCTGGGATCTGGGTGGTCTGCCCAAGAGTTCAAAGATGTCTTGTGAGAAGGAGGAAAAAAAGGAAGATGACTTCATTCCTCAATTTTTTTCAACATAGGTTTTCCCTAAAACCAGCAGAGTAAAGGATGTGATGAGGCTTAAATGGTGTCAAGTTCTGAACATTGCAATTCTCCCTTATTAATTTTACATAAGATTTATATGTAGTGTAATCACAGAGTAAAAGAGCAGCTGTTAAAAACATCTAGTTTTCCTTAAATTAAATGTGTTATAATGATGATTGCTTTTCTAAATATTCCTGCAGTTATTACTACAGCAAAGAAATTTGAAATACTTGCTGCAAAACAATATTAGCAGATTGCATGTACTGAGTAAAAATGACATGATGATGTAAATTGTTTGTGCTATAGCATGAATGTTTAACATAATGTAAACTCTGACATTTTTTAGCACAAACAAGTGGCAGTGTTCTCATACCCTCTTGCTCAGAAAATCTGTCAAATGAGCAAGTGTAAACAGCAGTTTGAAAACAGTTCATGCCTGTGCTCACGTTTTATTAATCACCACAAAAAGATTTGAGATCATATAATCTGCATGAAGTATTTAAATGCTATTTGAAGATACAAACTTGAAAAATTACATGTCCAGTTCTGATTTCACTCCATTTTTAATAAAAATTATGATCATAAAGAGATTTGTTGCAGTGTGTTAAAATACCATAGAGCCTATCGCTTATGTATCACTTTGCTTAAATCACTTAAGTATTTGATCTGGAGACAAGATTCAAAAACATGTGCTTCTGCTAGTGCCACAAATTGTGCCACAGGAGGCCCTGTGCGAGCAACTTGCTGTGTCATCCAGGGAAAAGGAATCAGCTCAGTTCCCCCTCAGGAGGGCACTCAATATTGTGTCTCTCCCAGCAGAGAATTCATAACCATCTGGCTTCCAATTAAGCAAAACATACAAAAGTGCTTTTGCTGCTTTCAGTTGAAGCTGATATACCCTCCTTGCAGAACTCAAAGAACTAAAGAGGAAGACAACATTTAAGAGCTGAACACAAGACATGATGCTGGAAGTTCAGATTTTTATTAAAGAAGGAATAGCATTGGGAACTTATTTCTAATCGTGTTTGAGTTTTACATTAAACCATTTGGTTAAACATTGAAATATTCATTTTAGGCAAGGACTGGAAAAGTAATCACCTCTCTCCCAGAAGCCTGATTTCAGGATAAGGTCGAGGGCAGTGATCTCCACCAGGGAAATGAAAGCCTCCTGCCAGGGAGGAGGCCTATGGAAGCTGCTGATGCAGCTTCAGAAAGCATTTGGATTTAGAGCAGCAGCATGTCTAATACTGCCTAGTGAGTAACATGGAGTTATGTGCTAATCTCTGGTCCTACAGCATATTGGAAATCTCAGCATTTGTTGGAGTGATGATTTATTAAGAATTGAGGGCATTTCTCACCTGGCAGGATCAGGGCTTTAGACAGCAACTCATTTTCTTGTTCACCAAGAAGCTCGTCCATAGATAAGCAGCTAGAGAAACGGGGAGAATTATTCAGCAGCACCAGAAACAACAGAAGACCTGTGTGTAAACCTTGGCAAGGCATCTCTCAGCAGCACACTGAGCTTGTAGCAGAGCCCAGCCATATTTCAGAAGCAAAGACAAGATGGTTGTTCTCAGAGAAAACATTGCAATAGTCTGAGACTGGGACCCAGAAACTGCTGAAAATGCTCACTTCTGCCTAAATCCATTAGGATCATGCTGTACCTGGATGGAAATGGAGCCTGAAATGTAAGCAAGAACTGCTATCCAGCTTTCCAAAGGGAAAGGATTAATGAAACCTATGTGTCCTTCCTCCTGGTTTCTCAACCTTATCACATGGCATTAGGAAAGGAAAAGCAATAAAAAAAGCAGCAATAAAATTACAGGCTGTGAGGTCTAGCAGGTCCCCTATCCTTCGCATGCTCACTCAGGATTCCAGAGGGAGATAGCTAAAGATGTACTATGAACTCACAGCAACTTACCTGGGCAGGCTGTGCTGGGGTGGTGGGAGGTGTGGGAGGAAGGGAAAGCTGCCTGTGAAGCCAAGCACAGGTGGCAGGGTCCACTGGGGAGGAAGCTGTGCCAGGGAGCAGAGCCTGGTGCCTACCTGGCCCCACCACCCAACTTTCAGAGCAGCTCTTGTTCTAGTGTGTTTGGACTGTTATAAAGCAATTTTGGTAATGTACCTGTGGTAACATCATAATTAGATCTTAATAACATATACTTCCTAGAGCACTGCATGCTTATCTGCTCCTAAGCACCCCTGTTGTCTAGAGGGTGCTGTCAGTGACTCAGAGTGAAAATGCATATAAATGTGAACCGTAACAGTTTTCCTGAGACTATAAGATGAAAGTACAGGGTGACTGTGGGTTAGACATTCGAACTGACAATTTCTTATACACAATAACACTGAAGAGAAGCTGCTGTGTTTCCCTGATCTGACCAGACCATCGCAAACCTTCCTGTGAGTTTAAGCTCTCCTCAGAGCAGCTACTCTGAAACTTCAGCTGATCTTTCTTTAAGCTTCTCAAACTGTACTTTTCATGTTTGTTAACTCAAAGCAACTGAACTGACACTTCTGAAATTTTGCATTAGTGCTTGTTTCTAAGCTTGTCAAGCATGAGAAGAAAGACAGACTTATCACCAGCGTGAAGAAGAGCCTTATCCCCCAGCTGTATCACTAGAGCATGCTGAATTTAACAAAATTCCTTAATGCCTCAGGCAATGGCACAATTAAATCTTAGTTTTGCTTTCCCTTTTCCTTTGCACTGTACAAATATGAAACTTAAAAAGAGCTGTAATGTTAATGATATCTCAAATCCCCAGTGGATAGAGCCTTAGTGAGGTATGAACAAATGTAAAATATTATGTATTGGATTGTTCTGGAACAGTCCAAAAGTCTAAGAAGAAGTAAACTCTCCAGATTTGAAGGAAATAGTGTCTGAAGATATTATCTTTCCTTATATTCATAGAATCATAGAAATGTTTG
>VZRS01012537.1:0-19207 GCA_013398055.1 Ifrita kowaldi
TTCCTTCCTTCCTTCCTTCCCTGGTGGCTGTGACGGGACCTGAGCAGCAGAGACCCCACACCCCACTGTGGGATGGGGCTGTTCTCCTTCCCTACAGCCCCACTACCCAAAACTACCCCTTCCAAAGGTGCTCAGGGATGCTACATCCCAAATAAACCCCTTCCTGAAGGTCTGCAAGGACGCTACATCCCAAATAAATCCCTTCCTGAAGAAGGATTCTTCTCTCATTTTAGGATTCTACACCCTAAAATGATCCCTTCCATTATCCCTGGGATGCTGACCCCTTTCTAAAGGTCCCCAGCAATGCTACGCCCAAAACTCCCCCTTCCAGAAGGTCTTTAAGGATTCTACACCCCAAACCCACTTTTTCCATGTTCTTCAGAAATGTTGCACCCCAAAATCACCCTTTTCTGAAGGTCCCTAAGGATGCTACACCCCAAAATCACCCTTTTCTGGAGGTCCTCAGGGGTCACATCCCAAACCTACCCCTTCCAGAAGGTCTTTAAGGACGCTACACCCCAAAATCTCCCTTTTCTAGAAGGTCTTCAGGGATGCTACCCCCCAAAATCACCTTTTGCTGAAGGTTCCCAGGGATGCTACACCCCAAACCTATCCCTTCCAGAAGTTCTTTAAGGATTCTACCCCCCAAACCCACCTTTTCTGGAGGCCCTCAGGGGTCACACCCCAAACCTATCCCTTCCAGAAGGTCTTTAAGGACTCTACACCCCAAACTCACTNCCAGGGATGCTACACCCCAAACCTATCCCTTCCAGAAGGTCTTTAAGGATGCTACACCCCAAACTCACTTTTTCCAGGTTCCTCAGGAATGTTACACCCCAAACCCACCTTTTCTGGAGGTCCTCAGGGGTCACACCCCAAACCTACCCCTTCCAGAAGGTCTTTAAGGATGCTACACCCCAAACTCACTTTTTCCAGGTTCCTCAGGAATGTTACACCCCAAACCCACCTTTTCTGGAGGTCCTCAGGGGTCACACCCCAAACCTACCCCTTCCAGAAGGTCTTTAAGGATGCTACACCCCAAACTCACTTTTTCCATGTTCTTCAGGAATGTTACACTCCAAAATCACCCTTTTCTGAAGGTTCCCAGGAATGTTACACCCCAAACCCACCTTTTCTGGACGTCCTCAGGGGTCACACCCCAAACCTACCCCTTCCAGAAGGTCTTTAAGGATGCTACACCCCAAACTCACTTTTTCCACGTTCCTCAGGAATGTTACACCCCAAAATCACCCTTTTCTGGAGGTCCTCAGGGGTCACATCCCAAACCTACACCTTCCAGAAGGTCTTTAAGGATGCTACACCCCAAAATCTCCCTTTTCTGAAGGTTCCCAAGGATGCTACACCCCAAAATCTCCCTTTTCTGAAAGTCCTCAAGGATCACACCCCCCAAACGCCCCCAAAGGTCCCCAAGGGCTACCCAACAGCACGAGGGCCCTCACCAGGCAGGCTGTTGTTGACCAGCTCCAGGTACTGCTCCACGGAGGTGAGGATCTTGTAGCCAGCACTGTTGACCAGCACCCGGGGCGGCAGCTCCCGCTCGTAGGCCTGAGCAGGAGAGATGGCCGTGGGTGGGGTGTCTCCTTGGGAATGACTCCTCTGGAGGTGGGGTGACAGGGGGGATTCTCCTCACCAGTTTGTTCTCGTAGAGGACCAGCCCGTAGTTGTGCGGCACCACGCAGAAGCGGTTCCTCCACTTCTTGTTCTCCTCGATGTACTGGAAGATGTTGCCCGAGTAGATGACGTGGTCCTCCAGCGGGACCTGCAGGGAGGGGACAGGCACAGGGGATCAGCGAGGGGACAGCTCTGCCCTGGGGAGCTCAGCGAGGTCCATCCACGGTGGGTTGGGTGGGTGTTTCTGCTGAGGGCCTCCGCTGGATCATCTCCCGCAGCGTTGCCGAGTTTGGCGCCTAAGTTGGTGCATCTGGGTGATGCCCTTGAGGGGCACAGCCCTAGAAAAGCCCGGAGTGGTGGCTCATCCAGCACGTGGTGGCACCTCTGGTGACACCTCTGCCCCTGGCATCTTCCTTTTGGGACACACCGAGCTCGGCTGAGCCATTCCAGCGGGAGGTTGGAGCAGAGCCCTCCAGGAGCTCTTCCCAGCTCCAGCTACTGCAATTTCGTGGGGCACGGGGAGGATGTGTGGCACTGCTGCCAGGAGCTCCTGCCAGAGGCATCTGCAGGTGGCAGGGACAGAGCCCTGCCCAGCAGGGTCTCCAGAAGGGACAGGAAAGAGGAAAAGCAAGAAGCCACCCCATAGAGCCCAGCACCAGCCGATGCTCAGCCGTTCTGGACTTCACTGGGAGCAGCGACAGCTGTTTTAAACCAGGAGAGATTTTGAGTGGATTTTGGGAAGGAATTGTTCGCTGGGAGGGTGGGCAGGCCCTGGCACAGGGTGCCCAGAGAAGCTGGGGCTGCCCCTGGATCCCTGGCAGTGCCCAAGGCCAGGCTGGACGGGGCTTGGAGCAGCCTGGGACAGTGGGAGGTGTCCCTGCCCGTGGGTGATCACACTGGGTGATCTTTAAGGTCCCTTCCACCCCAAACTGTTCCATGATTCCATGAGAGGATTCCATGGCAGGAACAGGCCAAGGACACCCCGTGCCCCCCCGGCTGTGCAGCCCCTCCCCGGCTCTCCAGCACCTTCTGGCCGGCAGCGTTGACACCATCCCAAACACAGCCAGCCTGAGGCAGCCAGGAATTCATCCCAGGAATTTTTATGATCCCAGGAACATAAACAAGAGCTGAGAGCTCTCGTGAGGGCTGGAGCGTGCGGCGGCCGCCTCTGCTGCCGTGGCCACCCACCCTCCACCATGGTGGTCACCAGGAGGGACCAGCCAGGGCTTGGATCCCACCCTGCCCCGGCAGCAGGACCCTTCTGGAGGAGCTTTTCCTGCTCTTCTCCCGGCTCACAGGAACCTCACTGCCATCCCCGAGCCCTGATCACACACCCCCTTGGGCTGGGAGAGGTCTGACAGCAGCTTGGCTGCTCCTCACTGCTTCCCAAAGCCTTTGGAACAGGGAAAAACCAAGCCCAAAGCGAGCCCTGCAGGGCTGGGGGCCAGCAGGAGGAAGGAGAAGCCGAACCCCAAGGCCACCAGCAGGGATGGGGACAGAAAGGAGGTGCCAGCTCCGGGGAGTCCCCACCAGTGACTCGTGCGAGGGCAATGAGCCCTCCTAGCCCGGCTCAGGGCAGGCAGAGCCCGACAGACGGAATGCTGGTGGGACAAAATCCAGGCTGAGCCCTGGCATGGCTCTGGGGACCCTGGGGAGCCCCAGCACTGCTGTCCCCTCCTCACACACCGTCCCCACCCCCGGGAGGCACCCAGGGGGCTCCTCCCAGCCCCAGCAGATATTTGGGACAGGCAGGTGTGTGCCAAACTGTGGGGCTGGGCAGGGAGGGGCCGGGGAGCCCCTGGGCTGTCCCAATCCCTGTCCCAGAGGGAGCAGAGGGTGTCAGGGATGGGTTCTCTGGATTGCTGGAGAGACCAAAGGCAGGCGTGTTTATTCCGTATTCTCACTGCTGTTGTATCCTGCTGGCGTTCCAGGTGCCTGGATCATCCTTCACACCCCGTTCCTGCTGTCCCCCCCTGCCCAGGAGGGCCACCAGTGCACCCCCGGTGTCACAGCTCTGAGCACCTCAGAGCTCGCAGAAAAAGGGGAATAAATAACGAACATTCCAAAATCCCCAGTGCCACATCCCAGCTGAGGCTGGGCAGGAGGACACCCTCCATCCTCGTGCCATCCACAACTTTTTGGAGCATGTTTGGGGGGCACAAAGCGCAGCTGGAGAGGCTCATCCCTCACGGATGTGGTGTCTGGAGCACTGGGACATGTCCCAGTGGCACTGCCAGGACCCTGGAAGGGGCTGGGCAGCACATGGGACACCCCAGTGGCACTGCCAGGACCCTGGAAGGGGCTGGACAGCACATGGGACATGTCCCAGTGGCACTGCCAGGACCTTGGGAGGGGCTGGGCAGCACATGGGACACCCCAGTGGCACTGCCAGGACCCTGGAAGGGGCTGGGCAGCACATGGGACACCCCAGTGGCACTGCTGGGTCTCTGGGAGGGACGGGCAGCAGACAGGACACTGAGCAGGAGGAATTCCTATTTCTCCACGGGGTTTTTCCAAGACTTGCAGTGTCCCTGACCTCCCGACCTCGCTGCTGTCCCTCAGACATTCCTGGGCTGCTTGCTGGAGCTTTTTGATGAAGCAACCAAGCTGGGGATGGAGGCACCTCCGGAGGGGGGCTGAAGGCATCCGAGGAACCCAGGGGTGCTGAGGGCCTGGCTCCTCTCCAGGAACCTCCACTCCTTTATTTTTCCTAACACACCCAGCACCCGGGCAGGTCCCCGAGGAGATGGGGCACGTCCTGGTGCCTGGGCAAGGTGTCACCTTCATGGGTGGGTCAGGGACACGGCCGCTGTGAGCACCCAGGGCTTGAGGCTGAGCTCAGGGAGGTATTTCCACAATTTGTTTCACAGAGCCACCCCTTGAAGCCCCAGACAAAAGCAGATGTGCAATCCCATCTCCTCCTGCTTTCAAGGACAGCAGCTCCACCAAGCTGGCCAGGGAAAACCCCGACAAAGCCACCCCGGGGGGGACCCCAAGCTGTGTCAGCTCATGAGCAGCCCCACCTGAGGTGCATCTGCCTTTGGAGGAGGGAGGGAGGAGAAGGCAGGATCCCATCCCCAGAAGCCACAGCCACAAATCTCATCCCTTCAGCCAGGCAGGAGACACGAGGCTGCTGCAGGTCAGGCTCGGAGCCACCTCTGGGGTCAGGGGTTTCCTACTCCTCCCTGGGAGTTTGCCAGGTGGGAGCACCACTCGCACCCAGGAGCAGGAGGACACAGCCCGGCACGGCTGCTCAGGGCTTCTGTGGGCGCTGAGGGGTCCCTGAGCTCCTGCGACACCCAAAGCCAGCCTCACCCTGCTGGCTCCGCATGCTTCTTCCATGGGGTGGGAACGAAAACCATCCCAGGGAGCCCCACAGCGCTCAACGCCCCAGGGACGGGCTGGACCAGGAGCACAGGGCCACATTCCAGCCAGCAGGGTGGCTGAGGCAGGGAGAGGGACGTGCCTGGGCTCTGGGAAGGACGCGGGGCTGGGGCATGGAGCCCTTACCTTGCGGTGGAGCAGCTGGGCCTGCGGGCCCCCGGCGCCCTCGATCTCATAGCGGACGCTGTTGAAGAGAGCTACCCCAAACTGCTCCTTGTAGCACCGGCAGAACTCGCCCAGCACCTTCCCCGTCTTCTCTGCAAAGAGACAGCAGAGCCACGTCAGGCACGGGCTGGGGTTGGGGTCTGAAACCCCCCAGCACTCACCCAGCCCCCTCCCCTGTCACCCTACAGCCTCTGGTGTAGGCACAACCCGCCGCCTTCCGCCCTCCCTGCCCAGCCCAGGGCCCGATTCGGGGTCGGGATGATCTCCCTTTTTTATGGCCTTTCACATTAATTTCATGGATTCCTCTCCCCGGCAGGAAATTCCTGACATTGAGCTGATTCCGGCGGTGCCGAGGCTTCCTGTGCCTTGTGCAGCTCCTGGCCCTGCTCCTGCACCTCGGCCGGCTGGGATTGGGGACAGCCCCCCATTCCCCAGCCCAAACATCGCTCACACCCCCCTGACCCCGCTGTGCCCCCAGAGGGGCCATCCCACAAAGGGGTTCCCGGCCCTGCAGCTTGGGAAGCAGCAGGGTTGGGATTAGGGTTGGGGTGAAGGGAAAGGACAGCCTGCACCCCCCATGTGAGGCAGGGACCCCCACCTGGACCCCAAACTCCAGTCTGGGATGAGTCCAAGGTGCTGGGAGAGCCTGAGCTGCCCCATAACCCCGTGCACCCCACACTGGAGGGGATGCCCTGCATCCCACAGGCAGCCCCTTGATGCAGGGAGTGGGGGCACACTGCAAACCCACCCCCAGCAGCAGGGATGGGGCTTTTCCTGCCCCCATGGGAGCCCCTTGGGCACCCTGACCCACCCAGCACCCTCCCCACCCCTGCTCCAGACCCCCCACGGGGGTTCCACACCAAAACCCCATCCCGAAGCATCCCAAAGCTGGAGAAACAACTCCCCCCGAGCTGCTTTTGGCACACGGGGCCTCGACTTTGAACTCCCTTGTCAACTTTGCCCCAGAGCCTGTGAAAAATGAAGAATTTGAGTCTCCTCCAACAATTTCTGACGGCTCAGGCTCCGCCAGAGCGCCGGCGATGGGCGCGGGGAGGACGGATCCTGGCTCTGCATCCCGGTGCTGGAGCCAGCACGATGCTGGGGGCACGAACGCAGACAAAACAGCCCCCACGCCCGCTTGGCACAGCCTGGCAGCAGCCACAAATTCCAACGGGAGCCAAAACCTCCAGCAGCAGCCAAAACCTCCAGCAGGAGCCAGCCCGGAGCTGTGCTGGCAGCCAAGGCAGCACAAGGAGCAGCTTTGCTGCGGGGCGCTGCAAATCCCCACGGGATGAGCGGCTCCAGAGGAAAATGCTGCCCGAGGAGAGATAAACTCATCCCTGAGGGGATGCCAGCCCTGCCAGCCACGGGAGCAAACTACAGACCAGCATCATGCTGTGAAACCCCTGGGAATTTCACAAATTCACACCAAAGGATGGGACACCCCAGCTCATCCCAGCATGGCAATTCCTCAGCCTGGATTTTGGCCTTTCCTCCTGGCATCCCTGCAGCCCCTCTGTTGCAATTCCCGTCTCCCAAGCCGTGTGGTTTTGGCCAGGGCTCTGGGCAGCCATGCAGACAGCTGAGATTTTAAAGGACGTTTTGAGGTTTCATTTCCTTTCAGTCCATGGGAAAAAAGGAGCCCCAGGTCCCCGGGCAGGCTTAGTCACTCATTCTTCCCTGATTAACAGCGGGGCCAATTAGGAGGGTTTAAGTAAATGGGAAAGCAAAAGTCAATTATTTGCAGAGGTTGGAACAAGACTTGCAGCCAAACATGCGAGGTGACTAAATCTGCCCCGGCTCGGCAGGACTCCCCAGGGTGCTGAGGGGATGTTTGGAGCCACTGGTGCTCCCTGCCTGGTAGCCCTGGTGGCAAGCCCAGGGGAGAAAGAGGGACATGGACCCTCTGTGGGATCAGGAGGTGACAAAATGTGGGGTGCTGGTGGTGGCACAGCCAGGCTTTGCTTGAGCAGAGAGGGTGGGAAGCCCACGCTGACGATGCCAGAGGGTGTCCTGACCCCTCACACCCAGAACGCCCTGGCTGGGCTGGTGTGTCACACTCGGGAACTGCCTCAGCCGCCCACTGGCTCCTTCGTCAGGCTGAGCAAAGCCTCCCAAAAGTGCTGAGAGCATTCCCCAAAAGTGCTGAGAGCATTCCCTGGCTGCACACGGAGCACTGGGGGCTATGGAGAGCATTCCCTGACTGCACACGGGGGTTGGGGGGCTATGGAGAGCATTCCCTGGCTGCACATGGGGCATGGGGGGCTATGGAGAGCATTCCCTGGCTGCACACGGGGCATGGGGGGATATGGAGAGCATTCCCTGGCTGCACACGGGGGTTGGGGGGCTATGGAGAGCATTCCCTGGGGGCTATGGAGAGCATTCCCTGGCTGCACACGGAGCACGGGGGGCTATGGAGAGCATTCCCTGGGGGCTATGGAGAGCATTCCCTGCTCCAGCTCCACCACCAAAGCCACCCACGAGTGGCCATCCTTCCCTAAGTAGCTTTGCCTGCACATCCAGCCGAGAGCTGGAGGGGTCTGGGGACAGGAGACACAGCCCCCTAGATTGTCACCTGTCCTCAGACCCCTCACCATCACAGCAAAGGAGGGAAGGGACCCCCCTGCCAGCCAACAGCGCCCTGGGTGTGGGCTCAGACACCTGCAAAGCGCTTTGGCAAACAGGAGCACCCACGGGGACCTCCCAGGGACGGGTGTCCCCAGCCACCCACCGGCAGCGCTTTCCCAATCGCGGTGTTTGCCCTGGGACCGCAGCACCCTCCCCCTGCCACCAGCCGGTCCCCGTCACACCCTGGGGCGGCTGGGCTGGCGCAGGCCCTGGCACGTCCCGCTGGCTGCCGGCTCCTGGCAGGGGAAGCCACTGCGGGCTTCCAAGAGCTCCGGCAGCACCAACGCCTGGCTCAGCAGGATCCCTGTGCCAGCACCTCTGCTCACAGAGCTCCTCTGTCCCCAGCCCCTCCTGCCTGTCCGTGACTCAGCCGCGCGTGGTGGCTGCAGGAGGAGCGGGATAAAGGGGCTGCACAGTGGGGGAGGGCACACGGAGGGCTCTGGGCATCGGCAAACCCCGAGCCGGGCTGGATGTGGGATGCTGGCAGCAAGGACAGGGCCACAGCAGCTCCCAGCCACGCTGCAGCCCTCCCTGCCAGGCCCCCAGGGACCCCCGCTCCCAGCCCGTGCGAGGACATGGGGACGGAGCAGGGCAGCACAGGTTTGTCCTTGTCCCGGGTGACGCCCCAGGAGCGCAGAGCCCGAGGCTCCTGTGGGTGAAACCAGCCGGGAGAGGAGGCTCCTGTCCTGCCCAGCCCCCTGACCGGCCGTGCCACCCACTCTGTCACCGAGCCCGCGGCAGGGCACGGCCAGGGCACGGCCCCGGAGCCATCGGTGCCCCAAAGGCAGGTGCAGCCCTCGCCTGCTCTGAGGTCACGGCCCGGCCAGGGCAGCCCTGGCTGGGTCTTGGTCCCTCTGAGCCAGGGCAGGAGGTGGATTTTGCCTTCAGGGTTCCAAAGGCAAACTGTCCAAGCTGGTCCAGCAGCCGGGACTGGCTCTGTGCTGCCCTTGGAAGCATCTCCAGCAGCACCATCAGCCCCACACACGGAATGGTTTGGGTTGGAAGGGACCTTAAACATCATCCCATCTCATCCCACCCCTGCCATGGGCAGGGACACCTTCCACTGTCCCAGGCTGCTCCAAGCCCTGTCCAGCCTGGCCTTGGACACTGCCAGGGATCCAGGGGCAGCCACAGCTGCTCTGGGCACCCTGTGCCAGGGCCTGCCCACCCTCAGTGTAGAATTTTTGTTCCTAACACCTAATCTAAATCTGCTCTTTTTCCATGTAAAGCCACTCCCCCTCGTCTTGTCCCTCCAGCCCTTGTCCCCAGTCCCTCTCCAGCTCCCCTGGAGCCCCTTCAGGCCCTGCAAGCTCTCCCTGGAGCCTTCTCCACTCCAGGTGAGCACCCCCAGCTCTCCCAGCCTGGCTCCAGAGCAGAGGGGCTCCAGCCCTGGGAGCAGCTCCGTGGCCTCCTCTGGACTCTCTCCAACACAGGCACATCCCAAGGCAGAGCCAGCTCTGATCCCAACCTCCCATAAGACCAGAGGCAGCCCCACCTCTGAGAGGTGGGGAAAAAGCCAATCCATGAGCTGCAGGTGTGACCCAGAGCCCCGATCACCTGGAGCCCAGGCTGCACAGCTGGACCTTGCTTTTCCCTCCAGCTGCTGCATTTGCTGCCTGCAGCTTGTTCCACCACAGAGGGAGCTCCAGAAACCCCATCCCGCATTCCCAGGCTCGTGGAGAGCCCTTCCAGCACCAGTGTGTGTGTGGGGAGCTCGTTTTCCTCATTGTCCTTGAGGTCATGTGAGAATGGGAGTGCTGCTGGAAACAGCCCAGGCCTGGGCAGCTCCGCCAGCAGATCCAGCCACGGGGAGGTTGGTCCTGCACAGGTTTGCTCCAAAATTTCCCTGTCCTTCCTCCTCCTTCTCCTCATTCTCTCTCAGCATCCTCTCAACCTCCTTCGAGGGTATCAGGTGATGTCCCTGGTGGGACAGAGCCTGATGGGGACAGGGATGTGGCTCAGCCCAGGTGTGTCCCCAGGGCTCGGCCACCAGGCAGCTGCTCCCAAAGGCAGTGGGGACCAGAGCTCTGGGGCACCCACAGACACAGGGACACCCATCAGCAGGGAATCAGGGAATGGGTTGGGTTGGAAGGACCCTATAGCTCATCCAGTGCCACCCCAGACACACCTTCCACTATCCCAGGCTGCTCCAAGCCCCAGTGTCCAACCTGGCCTTGGACACTTCCAGGGATCCAGGGACAGCCACAGCTTCTCTGGGCACCCTGTGCCAGGGCCTCCCCACCCTCCACAGGGAATAATTTCTTCCCAATATCCCACCTAATTTCCCTTCTTCCAGTTTGAAGCCATTCCCCCTTGTCCTGTCACTACAATTCCACAGGACAGTTCCTCTCCAACTTCCTTGTGGCCCCTTCAGACACTGGAAGGAGCTGTGAGGTCTCCACAGGACCTTCTCTTCTCCATCATGCACACCCACACACGTGTGCTCACACACCCCCCTCGGAGGGGCTGCAGGCCAGCAGCTGGCAAATCCCAGCGGGAACAGTCATCTGCATCCCCTCCAAGCCCACATCCCGTCTGGCAGCCACGGCCCTCACGTGTCCACTCTACATCTGTCCAGGGGGTGAGGTGCCTTTGGAATCCCAGCCCTCCCCAGAAGCCCCCTGGGAGGATGTGGAATCATGGAATCATGGAATAAAAGATCGGTTTGGGTTGGAAGGGACCTCAAAGCTCATCCCATTCCACCCCCTGCCATGGGCAGGGACACCTTCCTCTACCCCAGGAGCAGAGTGGTGTGGGAACCCAAAGTGCAGAGAATATTTCTCTGCCTGTTTTGAAGGGTTCTACCCCCCTGAACAACACTGGTTTTGACTTTCGTCCATGGAGAAAATTACCAACACTCTGGGAAGAATTAGAATCACCACTGGTGTAAACTAGATGATAGAGTAGTTTGTAAGTAAGGAGCTGGTGCAGGGTGCCCAAACCCCTGTGGGTGCCACAGCGATGCCTCACCCCACACAGGGAATTTTCGTCTTGGTCCAGAAAAAAATTAAGAAAAACAAAAAGGCCAAACCAGCTCATTGAAGCAGAACCCCCAGGCTGGGGAGGGGGGGCCGTGGCCTGGCCTGGCTCCTGTCCCACAGCTTTCCCAGCCCTGTGGGACAGCCGGACTCAGGCCAGCTGCCCCCGGCCCCACGCCGTGTCCGGTGTCCCCCGGCCAGCTCAGCCAGGGGGTGCTGGCAGGGCTGTGCTCGCAGGGCAGTGCAGGAGCAGGCACGGGGAGGGGGGAACACGTCCTCACGTCCCTTCGCTGGGGGTCCCTGCCCTGGTGACAGCCCCTGTGGGCCGTGGTGGCACAGGTGACCCGTGGGCAGCGTGTGCTGGCCTGGCCAGTTTGCCGAGGCTGCTGGGGGAGGAGTTAATTACTAATTTAGCCAGTAAATGATTAGTGAGCGGGGACGGGCTGCGGGGGGAGCGCAGGCTCCCAGCAGCCCCAGACCAGTGGCACTGACAGGGACAGGGATGGCTCTTCCAGCAAGGGAAACAAAGCCACTGCAGGGAGGCTGATGCCACCGACTGTCCCCAGGTGATGTCCCCAGGTCATCCCTGTCAGTGGGGCTGCTCCAGCCAGCCCTCTCCGCTGCCTGGTCCAGGCACAGCCAGGGGGTGTTCCCACTGTCCCTCGGCCGTCCTCCCGTGTCCCAAATCCTGGCATTGTGCACACAGGGTGTGTGGGCATCCCCCCGAGGGCACGGCACGGCGAGGATGGCGTGCACACGTGGATGGGGGGCACAGGATGCCATGGATGAGGTGCCCTGGGTGCCCCACGAGCTCTGAGCAGGACCCATGGCCATGGGCTGTCCTGGCTCCTCCCAGGCTCACCCCAGCAGGAATTTGGGAAAGACAGAGACAGCGGGAGATGGCTCCAGGCAGGCTGAGCACCAGCAGTGCAGTGACAGCCAGCACAAGGGACAGTGCCACTATGGATGGGGCACAGGAACCCTGCAGAGCCAACGGGTGCACCCAAAGGGTTAAGCCCCAGCCGGCAGTTTAGGGTTTCGGGAATTTGAATGTGAGCTCATTTCCACCCAGAAACACAAACTCCTTCATATGGGCCTGACTCAGCCCCAGAGATGCCAGGACTGGGGGAAGTTGGGCACCAGTTCCTCACCCTGGGGGCACTGTGACAGAGAAGGGCTGGAGGAGGTTTTGTTCCTGATAACAGCAAAACCCAGGGGCTGACCCAGCAGCTCTCCGTATTCCCCCCTCTCATACAAACCAGGAGAGGCTGGAGCAGGGGAAAGGAAAATGTGGGAGAGCAAAATCTGGGAGAGTTTCCCCTCTGACCTCCCCACACCCAAATGCACCCATCACACAAACCCACCCAAAGCCACCCCGGGGTGTTCCTGCTCCGGGCTGCTGTCAGGACTGGCACTGAGCTTGACTGGAACGAGTCAGGAGCAGAGGTGCTCTGATGCCAGGCACAGGGAGGTGGCAGGACAGGGGCACTGCCAGGCTCCTGCACTATCCAAAATCCATCGGGAATATTTTCAGAACTGAAAATATTGGCCGAAAGCAGCTCCGGAGGCCGGTGGGGGTGGAAAGGGAGCACGCCGTGCCTCCCCCAGGCAGCAGCTCGGGAGCAGCCGGCTGCGCTGTGACTCAACCGCGCGGGGAAGGGTGGGCAGGCCGGGCAGGAAGGGATGAGGCAGCGGAGCCTCGCCGGAGAAACCAGCTGGGGCCGGGCCTGAACCGGTTCATCCTCTCTGGCCGTGCCTGTGCCGTGCCGGGCTCTGCCCCCGGATGAGTCAGAAGCGCCCGTGGTGCCAGCGCAGGGCTGGGGCACCCGCCGGGGACACGGCTCTGCGAGAGGTGCGCTGTCCCCATCCCCAGCACCCCGCGCTGTCCGCCCGGCCGGCTGGGACCCCGCGGGTGCTCCCAGGGCTGTGTGCCCACCCAGGGCTGTGTGCCCACCCCGGAGCGCCCAGCACCTCGTCCCGGCTGCACAACGCCGCTGCCCTCCCAGCCCGCGGCAATCCAACCTGCCGGGACACAGCCGTGCTCCCATGGCCCTGCGAGGCTCTGGAGCCAAGCACGGGGTTAAAAATGAAGCAGCACATTCAGCAGCGGCTCCTCAACCTCTGAACAGCTGAAAAACACTGAAAAAACTCCTCTCAGCCAAGCTTTGGACACCTTCTGCTGCTTCTTTGGACACCGCTGCTCCTGCTCCCCCATCCCAGCCGTGAGCCGGGCTCAGCCCCCTGCTCCAGCCCCTTGCCGTGGCTCGGGGTCACATCCAGCCCGGCAGGACAGGGATTAGTGGCCGGCTACGTGCCGGCGGGTGTTTTCCCGTGGCGTGGATGCCGGTGTCCCGCTGCTTCCTGGGAACAAGGCAGTGCGGGGCTGCTGCGTGCGAGGAATGTGCCTGTGAATAACAAACAGCAGCGAGCTCGGCCTTACAGCGGCTCCCGGGGCTGGGCCGAGGTGCCTGCCCTGAGCCTCCCTGCCCAAACAGCCTCCGAGGGATGCGGGAGGAGGAGATTCCTGCCCCCACCCAACCTGCAAGCCCCCTTTCCCCTTGGAGCAGTCTTTGGGGCAATGCTCCAAAGCCATGAGGCGCAGGTGCCCTCCCAGCTGGGTTAAAGCCATCCCAAAGCAGAGTGCCACCTGACAGCGGGCACAGGGACCAGGTTCGAGCCACCAGCAGAGGTGACTGCACTGCCAGGACTGTCAGGATATGTCCCATGGACACGGGTGGCTGTGGGAGGATGGAGCATCCCTGTAGGGTGGCTTGGCTCAAGCTGAACACCAACCCCAAACCCTGAGGTGCACCAGCACCCACTGCCCTCATCCTGCCTGCAACCACATCACCCCACGTGTCCCTTGTCCCCCTGGGTGCCACCAGCACCTGGCCAGGGCGGAGAAGAGGTGCCACCCACCCCTCTGGTTCTCCCCGGAGCAGGGTGGGACCCAGCACCACCCCTGCCCAGATAAGGTCCGGCTCATCGCCCAGCACCGGCCGGGCCGCATTGCAGCCCTCGGGAATGGCGCAATCCGGGGCGTGCACAGGCATCCACATCCTCCTGGGAGCCGTGGCACGGGCAGCTGAGGTCCCCACGGCAAAGGGGACAGAGCAAACTTGGGCATCTCCTGTGCTGGGGGCAGCTGGGAGCAGGCAGTCCGTGCTCTGGGATGGCCCAGCAGCAGCTTCCCTTGTGTCCCCGCATGCCCAGCCCCAGAGAGAGGCACCGAACCTGGCACGCTGTCCCTGTGCCCAGCTGGACAGTGCCAGTGGGAAACCCAATCCAGCCCCGGGGGAGGAGACCAAACAAAGGTTTTTATGTGTATCCAAAAAACAACCCAACCACGAGGGATTTGAAGAAAACAGCCCTGAGCCTGTCCTGGAGCCTGTGCTGGAGCTCCCTCCCCAGCTCCTCCGTACCCATCCCACGGGATGCTGTCCCACCACCACTTTGGGATCTGGGAGCTGGCTCACCCCAGCTTTGGGCACATCCCCTCATGCAGGGAAACCTCCCAAGGGGCTGAGCAGACCTGGCAGAGGGAGAGAGGAAGCCAGGACAACTGTCCTGTGTCCCAGGAGCCACCAGCACAGCAGGAGATGGGCAGGACCCTGCCCCAGGTCCTCTGTCACCTCCAGGGCAGTGTCCCATCCCTCCTGCTGGGAGGGAATGTCCCATCTGGGGACTCCCCTAGTGAAGGGATCCGAGTTCCCAAGAAGAATTCCCCAGAGAGATCCCTGCCAGAGAGGGCAGGAGGGGACAAAGAAGGGCAGGAGGCCATGGCAAAGGGCAAGAAGGCACGGAGAAGGGCACTGTGCTCTACCAGAGCTGGGGCCTGTGTCAAATGTCGCTGCTCTTTCCCTTTGAAAAGGGGGAAAAGGTGGAGTTTTATTCCTTCCTCTCCCGCCGGTCCAAGAGACTGGGAGGCAGCAATGAGCTGCTCTGCTCTGCCCCTTCCTCCCCTCCTGGCCCCGGCACTGGGCTCTCCACGGAGCCACTGCAGGCACCTCCAGGCACGGGACAAGGCCCCAAGGCCAGCCAGGGGCTGGGGACGGGGCACAGCTCCTGCTTGGGGACCTCACCAGGTGGGCTCCCAGGAGGAGGTGACATCCCCCACAAAGGGGGTGGTGGGAGCAGAGCTGGGTCCTGCAGGGGCAGCACAGGTCCTGGAGAGCCCATCCTCACCTGCCTTCACACCTTGCCCCATCAAGTGCCTGCGGATAAACGTCCCCGGATCCCTGCAGCCCTTCTTGCTGCTGGAAGGCTCAGAGACACGGGATGGAGGGTCCCAGGAGGGTGGGATGGAGCTGACAGGGGCTGTGCCAAAAGGCACCGAGCCCCTCTGGGCTCTGAGCCAGCCTCTGCAGTGATTTGGGGAGAAGGGGAGGCAAAGGCTTGGGAAATCCCAGCTCCTGGTGGCCCTGCAATGGCTTTCGGGGTGTCTGACGCTGCCGTGGGGGTGTCCTGCTCTGGGGGTGTTTTCTCTGCCCGGGCTGGCCCAAGGAGAGCTCTCAGCTGCCATCCTGGCTCAGTTCCTCCTGTCCCAGCCCTGCCGCTCGCAGGCAGAGCAGGGATCCCCTCCGTGCGTGCCCCAGCTCGCTCCAGCCGAGGCCTGGGGCTAAATCCTGGCTGGGGGAGGCAGGGAAAGCCCTCCCCGAGGGAAGGCAGGCTCTGCCCCGGGGCTGAGCACGGCCGGGAGGGCTCCCATGGCCCGCCCACGTGGGAAGGCCACCACAACAATGTCCCCTGCCCCAACACGCTGGCTCGGAGCGAGCCCCGTGCCCCGACACGACGGCTGCAGGTAAAGCCCCAGCTTGCCAGAACCAGCCCTCGCCGCTGGCAGGGAGCCCTGACGTGCCAGGGGAGTTATTTATTTCGCGATGAAAGACACACGTTTCGTTGGGAGAAACCACTCCGCGGCTGCAGCGCCGAGCCCTCGGAGCCTCCCTGCGCGGCTCCCCTGGGGCAGGGTGAGGGTTTCAGCCTCAAGACCAACCCCAGAGCCCGGCAGCCTCCGTCTCCCACGCCGGCTGGAGCTGAGCTGCGGCAAAGGCTGGGAAATGAGTGTCACGCTTAGGGAAAAGCCACAGCGAGCCCTCCATCCCTGGGGCTCGCCACAGCCTGGTGCCTTCTGGCACCTCTGGAGCCAGCCCTGCAGCCCATCCCATGGGCATCCAGCCTCCTGCTTGGTGGGATCGGGGATCCGCAGACACCGATGCCCGGCAAGGCTCGCTGGAGCAGGGAGGCTGCAGGTCCGGCCCCAGGGATGAGGCTCGGTGTCACCTCTGCGTGGGCTGGTGCCCGTGGAAGTCCTACCCCGAAATTAGCAGCTGCTTCACTCCGTAATTAACGGGCTGGCGACTCCCCGGAGATGCCAGAGCAAGGTGTGAGCTCCCAGGGGACCCTCCCTGTGCTGCCGCCCACCCCCACATCTCTCTGGCCATGGAGACATTCGGCGGCTCCTGCTGCATCCCTGGGCTCTGCCACTGCCCTGGGATGGCACCCAGAAGCTCCTGCTGCACCCCTGGGCTCTGCCACTGCCCTGGGATGGCACCCAGAAACTCCTGCTGCACCCTTGGGCTCTGCCACTGCCCTGGGATGGCACCCAGAAGCTCCTGCTGCACCCCTGGGCTCAGGAGCACCAGCTCCACCCAGATCCCAGGCAGCTCCTCCCAGCCACACTTCACCACAGCCCCCGGCAGAAGGGGTCCATGGGGTGCTCTAGGGAAGGAGTTATTCCAGCATGAGGGGAGAGCTTCATCCAGTCCCATGCTGAGAGCACCCACTGCCCTGGACAGGGCACTGCAAAACTCCAGGGTGCCCAGTGACATCCTGGTTTCCCAGGACGCTCCATCCCTGCCACCCTCGTGTGCCCAGGTGAGGGTGCCCACGCTGGGCATCCTTGCACAAGGAGGATGAGCCAGTCCCTGCTCCAGCCCACAGAGCAGATTGGAAGCAATTCCCAGCCCACATCTGGGAGGAAGAGGAGGAGGAGGCAGCCAAAGGGTGTTGACAAACAAACTGGATGACTCAGGCAGGAAGATGTCCAAACCAGGGTGGCAGGAGGAAGCACTGGTCAGAGGGACCCTGGAGAATGGACTGCAGGAGCTGCAGGGAGCAGCCCTGACAGCCCCAGCAGGGAGCTGCCTCCATGCCTGCCTGGAGCCCTCCAGCCCCACCAGAGGGAGGAAAGACCCTGGTCCCAAGCCACCCAAGCCACTCGTGTGCGGCCCGTGACTTCTGGGAGACGTTGGCACGAGCCTCACGCAGCCACCACCGCATGGGCCGGGACAGGGCATGAGACCTTGACAGCCTGGGCACTGTGGGCACGGCAGGGCTTTTCCCACCTCCCTCCTGCCTTTAACCCATTCCCAGGAGGGGAACAGGTCTGGTCTAGGCTCTCCCCAGCAGCTCTGCTGGTCTAAGGGGCTGCAACTGTGGGAAGCACTGCCAAGCGCTTCATTTGCTGTCCCTCCAGCAACCAGGGCTCGTGGCAGCCTGGACAGCAAATCCAAACCCCCCAAATTTGGGAGGACAAGTGGGAAAAGCTGCTTGGAGAAGGGCTGGATCCCTCCTGGGGCAGCGGCAGCAGAGAACAGGCCGAGCTAGGCAGGAAAACCCGGAGTTTTCCCCGCCACGTTGCTTTGCATGCCTGACAGCAAGTCGTGCCTTGCCTGCTGGGTTCCAGCCCCTCCCAGCTCCGGGGGCTCCTCAGCCAGCCAGGAGCCCTGGCAGGAGCACAGAGGTGCTCCAGGAACCCAGTTTGCCCCAGTCCCTCTCAGGGAGGTGTCCCAGTACAGGTGTGCCCCCCCCACTCACCCCAAACCTCAGCATCTCTCAGCCCAGTCTCCATAATCCTATCCCACAGGAATCTTTTTCTTTTCCTCAGGAAATCTTTTTCCCATGAAAACTCTTTTCCCACAAAAAGGCCTCTGCAGCCCCCAAGCATGGATTAAAACCCACCCTGGGCTGACAGCTCAGCCCCTGCCGGGGTGCAACCATCCAGCCTGGCCTTGCAAACACCCAATCCCTGACCCAGCAGAGACAGATTCCTGCACAGGAAACCCAGCCAGGCTTTTCCTTGTTATTCTTCAGGATTAGGATCACAGGGGCTTGCACAGGGAGCTATCTCTGCACAGACAACCAGCAAGCTACAGGGAAATTCGGGATGTGCTTTGGATCCAAACACGACCCGGTGCAGCCTCGCGGATCAGCCGGGCTGAGCTTTAACTAATGCGAGATGAAAACCCCAGAGCGAGTTCCAAGCTCTCCTTCAAAGCTCAGAAACCTGCTGGCGTCCTGCTGAGCCGCATACCACGTAAGCATTCCTGCCAGGATGGGGCCTGGCAGGGCGGAGGGGCTGCACCGCGAGACACCGCGTCCCTGTGCCAGCCCCACGGCAGCTCCAGCGCTGCTCCGCGGGCAGCAGCTTTTCCCCCGGAGCCCTCGGGGACAAAAGGACTTCAGAGCCACTCCCGCGGCTTTATGGCCGAGACAGAGCAGTGATATGGCGGAGTCACCTCCAAAACATCGGCGCTCCGCAGCCCTTGAGCTGCCGGCGAGACGCACAAGGTCCAGCACGAAGCCACCCTCGGCGGTGACACCCGCCCAGGTGCGGCTCCGCTGGGTGCGGGGGTGGCTTCACCCACTGGAGACGAGGCTTTGCCAGCCTGGGGAGCTGAAACCAAAGCTGGGGCGTGAAAGGGCTCGGAGGTCACGTCCTGCCCGCTCAGCAGCCCCGGGGAGCCAAGCGCCCGCATCACCAGTGACGCAAAGTGGCTTGGGGGAGCCCAGCACCACGACGGAGGGGTGACCCCACTCACAGGGGCCAGGCATGTCAGCACAGACCCCAATTAGCAGCCCTGACCCCCCCAGCCATGGCTTCACACAATCCCAGCCTGTGCGGAGCCGTAACCCCGCGTTCCGTGGTTCCCAGGCAGCTCTGGCCAGACATCCTGTGCCAGGGGCGAGGCGCTGCCGCCCGGGGACAGACGGGCTCTCAATGACCCCATTGTCACCCTTCCCCGTCCCACGGCGCTGGCGGGGGCACTGCTGTGTCCTGCCTGTGTCGGGGCAGGCTGGAGGCAGCCAGGGGTGCACCCCAGAACCTTTGAGGGGGGCTTTTCCTAAGGATCTCCCAGCACTGGGAAGGGGAATGAGACTCATCTGCCAGGCAGCCCCAGCAGTCCCCGAGCTGACAGCGGTGTCCCTGCTTCCAGCATCCCCCGGAGCCCGGCTCTCCTCTCTCCTCTTCGCAGCCCGAGGGGTCCCCGAGCCCCGCCGCCAACACAAACAGCCCCGGCACAACCCAGCCTTTCATTTGGGAGGCAGACGGGCACCTCGGGTACCCCCCGGAGCCCCCCGAGCTGCGCCCAGGCAAAACCACAGGGAAGCTGAAAATTAAAAAGTTTAGAGCGAGA